>CABHPP010101296.1:0-27358 GCA_902168425.1 Peromyscus attwateri | reverse complement strand
CCCCATTTCCATCTCCTCCAGGGCAAAGACTCCCCCGAGGATTGAGATCAACCTGGTGGACTCAGTCCAGGCAGGTCTAGTCCCCTCCTCCCAGGCTGAGCCAAGCGTCTCTGCTAAGCCCCAGGTTTCAAACAGCCAATTCATGCACTGAGCACAGGACCCGGTCCAACTGCCTGGATGCCTCCCAAACAGATCAAGCCAATCAACTGTCTCACCCATTCAGAGGGCCTGATCCAGTTGGGGGCCCCTTAGCCACTGGTTCACAGTTCATGTGTTTCCATTCGTTTGGCCACTCGTCCCTGTATTCCATCCATCCCTGGTCCCAACAACTCTTGCTCTCATAAACCCTCCTCCTTCTCGCCAATTGGACTCCCGGAGCTCCACCCGGGGCCTGACCGTGGGTATCTGCATCCAGTTCCCTCAGTCATTGGATGGGGTTTCTAGCACGACAATTAGGGTGTTTGGCCATGCTATCACCAGAGTGGGTCAGTTCGGGCTATTTCTCGACTATTGCCAGGAGTTTATTGTGGGGGCATCTTTGTGGATTTCTGTGGGCCTCTCTAGCACTTTGCTTCTTCCTATTCTCATGTGGTCTTCATTTACCATGAACATTCCTTGTGTTCCCTCTCTGTTCTTGATCTAGTTGGGATCTCCTGCTCCCCCAAGTTCTCTTTCCCTCGCCCCTCGCCCCTCATTACCCCCACTCATGTCCATACTGTTCATGTAGATCTCATCCATTTCTCCGTCATTGGGCGATCCCCGTGACTTTCTTGGGGTCCTGTTTTCCAGGTAGCCTCCCTGGTGTTGTGAGTAGCCGTCCAGTCATCCTTGTTCCACAACTAGTATTCTCCTATGAGTGGGTACATACCATGTTTGTCTTTCTGAGTCTGGGTTACCTCACTCAGGAGGATTTTTTCTAGATCCCTCCATTTGCCTGCAAACCTCACGATGTCATTGTTTTTCTCTGCTGAGTAGTATTCCATTGTGTATATGTACCACAGTTTATTTATCCATTCTTCGGTTGAAGGGCATCTAGGTTGTTTCCAGGTTCTGGCTATTACAAATAATGCTGATATGAACATAGCTGAGCAAGTGCCCTTGTGGTATGATTGAGCATTCCTTGGGTATATGCCCAAGAGTGGTATAGCTGGACCTTCAGCAACATAGCAGGGTACAAGATCAACTCAAAAAAATCAGTAGCCCTCCTAACATTCTTAATTTTTGTTTTATCAGTTACCATTACAATGACCTATCTGGTTGGTTTTTTTTTTTTTTTTTTTGGTCTGTTTACAGCCATTTATCCAAGTAGACTGAAGCTCTGTAGCACAGGAGCTAGAAGATTTTTGTTGACCATTGACTAGCTCGTATTATGAAAATGTTTGTTGAATTAATGAATGAATTTAAAGGATCTCACTGCTTTTCTAGGATATTTCCCCAAGATATATAGATGTATAAATCTTTACCTCTAGTGGACTTCCAAAGATGATGCAAAACTCCTTTTTATCTTTTATCCTAGTTTGCCTAGATTACATACCCGCCGAATTAATTCTAATGCTTGCTCATTGGTAAGAGCAAAAGAAGCCCCCAGCTTTAACATGGCAGTCCAGGTGGCCCAAAGCCCTGACCCCATTGTGAAAGTTCTTTGTGACTGTAAGTCATAAGCTTCCCACTTCCCTGGAACTTCTGCCCTCTAGTCTACTCATTTCCCAAGAGACTTTTTCTGGAAGCCTTTGCTAATGGCCTACATGTTCAGTGGGCGTTCCTTCTTCTCACATATGAGTATGCATACCATTGAACCCAAGTGTTAGGCGGGTGTGAAGCCATTTGTGACACTGGAACACTGGTTGGAAGATGGCTTTCCACCTCAGCTTCACTACTCACTCTCTTGTGCAGGTACATAACTTGAGCAATGCTGTTTCCTTCCTAGTAGGATCAGAGGCTCAGGAAAAAGGATGGCAAGATCTTTGCTAGCAACCCTGAGACTTCGCACATTCAAACTTGCTATACAGCTGTACTGTCGGAGCCCACAGAGGCTTCCTAGTGAGAACTTACTCAGGGTCAGAGAATCTGAGCTTGCTTTATTCAGCAGGGCTACATAATGGGATGATTTGACCATGGGTATGGTTACCAGGTGTTTGGAAGTGTCTGTACTTGGCTGTATGGTGTGCTTTGATCTTGCAAGGGGGAGGTCTTTTGCCTCTCCCCTTGTCATGTTATAAAAAGCCATTTTCAGTAAAGGACGAGGCTACTGGGTATTGACTGACCCAGGCCCTCCTGTGTTTCTGTCTTTCTTCTCATCATCTAGATCTCTCTTTCTCTCTATCATTTCTTAATTCCTCTCTCCTCCACCTAAGAACCCTTCAAAGAGTGGGAGCCAGACTCCCATACTGTACAAAAAAAACCTGGCTGATTTATGTATGTTTGGACCAGAATTCGGCTGACTGTAGTAGCATCAGCACTTTTACATGAACAAAAATTACAATTTCATTAGCACAGCCAAGCTAATTCTGCTGGCTTAGCAGTGTATTCCACGAGGCAGAGTGGCCACAGGGCACTAACACACTGCCTGCCAGTAGATGGAGGATCAGAGGCTGGCAGGAGGGAAGCCAGGGTCTCAGCTGGGGGGTAGGTGGGGTGGGGTGGGTGCTTGTCTCAGCCACTGCACTTTAAAACAGGGATGATAGTCATAAACGACTCATTCAATGTTGAGAAGCCAGTGTTCCATGGCAGTGACTTGATAGGGCATCATCAAGAGACAAAATTCCAGATGTATCTTACCACCTGCATAATAAAGGGTCCTTAGGTTTCTTTGCCTTGAGTGCACTCTGCATAGTGTTCCAGTTTCCTTCTCTGGTAGATGAGAGAGGGAGGAACTGTTTGGAAAAGCCTGAGTGTTCAAGACATTGGTCAGTCATTGTTTTTAATTCTTATGATTGTCCTTTACAGGAGGAATGACATAAATCTGACTGGAACTAGTAAATGTAAAACAATAGGGAAGGGACTCTAATTGGTTCATGCAACTTCAAAGTTCATGAGTATTCTGGATTTAGGTATAGCAGGATCAAGACTCTCAAAACACCTTTCACTTTTTTTTGGGTTTCATTAGTCCTTCTCTCTGGTTCTCTAGGTTGCCTTTTTTTTTTTAAATATATATATATATATTCTTTCCACATGGTGGAACCAATAATGGCAAGGCTAAGACAACTTCAAGCCTACATCTTATCTCAAAGAAAAGAGAACCAAACCTTCCTTTTTCCTCACCTAACTACATCACCACTCCCCCCAAAGGAGCTGATTGGGTCTATTGAGGTCATGGGTCACCCCTGGCTAACCACTTTGCTCAGAGGAATGGAGTTCATGACCTGAGTAGCCAAGGATGTGATTCCTAAGGTCATGTCCAGCACGGTGAGTTCACATGTAGCATTTCTTGCAGCTGTTTTGAGCTTTAATAGAAAGAAGCCTGATTAGCACAGGCTAGGCTGTAGCTTTTCCGTCCAGGCAAGTGAGCACTGGATAAGAACCCAGACTCCACTAGCTCAGCCTGGCTAAAGCCAGAGAGGAGCATTTTGTCTTTGTAACACAGTGATGTAGTGATGTGCCCACGCGGGCTGTTGGGGGATGTGATCTCCCATCATAACTGATGCAGGATCTTGTCAGAGAAGGGAAAATGTGTGGGTCACATGCTGCACTTCACCCTGTTTTCTTATTTTAAAGATGAGAGGAAAGAATTAGGATACCTTTTGCTCTTATAAGTTACTAACATCACTCATGAAGTGGCATGGTGTTATTTGAACATGGCCTTAGAGTGATTTTCTTTGTGTGTGCATGTGTGCATGTGTGTGTATGTGTGCATGTGTGTATGTGTAGGTCAGAGGTTGATGATGGGTTTATTACTCAGTTGCTTCTCCACCTTAACCTTGAGGTAGGTAGGGTCTTTCCCCCTCCAGTGCTGAGATCATAGACACATATTGCTACACCTGTCTTTTTCCTTTCTTTTCAACGTGGATATTAGGGATTCAAACTCAGGTCTTAATGCTTGTGTGGGAAGCACTTTATATATTGATCCATCACCACAGCTCCAACCCTGTCTCTTTTCCCAGATGCTCTGGGCCACTCTCCGTGCCTGTGATCTTGGTGCTAGCTGTTCAGAGCTGCATTTCAGATGAGGGCGAGGCTAGGGGAACCAGCTTTCTACCTGGTTTTCAAACAGAAAAGATTGCACAGGGGAAGCCTGTGTGACAGGGTTTCATAGGCCCTGCCTGAAGGGGACCACTGGAGAGAAGAGCCTCTGGAATGAGGCTCACATCTGGTGTGGGTAGAAAGGAGGGCTGTTGCTATGCCTGCTGTCATTTCAACAGCCCGAATTTTCTCCTTAACACTCTTGGTAAAGCCACTGGCTAATTGTGAAAATGGGTCAAGGACTCAGGCTGGCTTCAGGAGGACTAAGCAAGCAGGCACCATCTTGTTGCTCTGTCTCGCTCTTCTTTCCTTTCTTTTTGACATTTGTTGTTTTAATTTTTCTTTTGTTTTGAGATTATAATTTAATTCCATGATTTCTCTCTTCCTTTGCTTCCCTCCAAACCCTTCCATATACCCCCTTCTTTCACTTTTTCAAGTTTATGGCCTCTTTTTTCATCAATTGCTGTGACATGTATTTATGTATATCCATATATATTCCTAACTATAGGCCGCTCAGTCTGTAGAACGATACTTGTATGTATGTTTTCAAGGATGACCATTAGCTGAAGATCTTGCTTCTGTCTCGTAGATGGAATCCTCAACACGGAGCTCTGGCTATCATTTGCTCTGAGGCTGTTGCATATGCTGTAGAAGTTCCTAGAGAACTAAGCTCAGTTCATGATGAAGGAGGCACTTTGTGGCTAGCAGAGACCCTCCACATGTGATATGACACTTTTTCTGAGAACCACCCTTGGTTTCTCAAGTCCTCCAAGCATCTTGGCTGCAAGGGGCTGATGGACTCCTTCCAACATTTTATGCTAGTGTCCCTAGTTACATGGACAGCTACTCACACTTAATCTCATGATGTGTTCTCTTTATGGAGTCATCTGCCTTCAACCACCTTCCACGAAAACAACTTTTATCCATCTACATTCAAGATCAGTTCAAGTGTCATCCGCACCATGTAGCTCTCTCTTCTCCCCACAGTTAGGATTCCTGTCATCTGTGCTCCTGCCGCAGTCCTACATTCTCTGGTATGCATCTTTCTACTGGCCTCTTTATATATCCCCAGGGAGGTAGACTGGCATAGAGAATAGAGTTAGGGTCTTGTGTAAATAACCCGGGGTGAAGGTAAGGGGTTGAGGATTTAATTGTTAGTGGTTCTTTTCTCTATCTGTGAGTGAGATGAGCTAATGTTTATCTATGTGCAGTTTTGTCCTTGGAAAAAGGTATCTTTGCTGAAATTTTTTTCAGCAAATCTTTACTTTTGTCCGGAGAATGGCCCTAGCCAGATATATGTTAATGAAAAATAAACACAGCTGGGGACAGTTGTCCAATTACCCCGAATGTATAGGGAAAGTTGTGCCCAAGATTGAGATGCAATCATGCGATTACATATACACGTAACATGGAGATGCACGGTAAATGGGGAGAATCATAGCTGTTATTGCACAAGAAGTTTACAACAAGAAACAGCCAGTTCATTCAAAAGGCAGTATTCCCATAACACCTTGTGTGATGGTTTCCTCTAACAGAACCCTTAGTTCTGATAGGTTGACCTTCTGAACACTAGTTGTCACTGCTGTATACTCTCATGGACTTTCACTATCAGCAGCTCTCAATACTTTTGTTGTCAGCGGGCACAATGAAGCCATGCAGAAGTATTTTATTGACATATATTCATTGTACACACTGCTGGGTTTCCAAGGGACATTGCCAGGTTCCACATTTCAGTTGTCCATGTTCCTCTCCACCCACTCCTTTCACTCACCCTCTTATTAGTCCACCTCATAGACAGTTTTACTTTTCCTTCCATTTTACACTTACATACAAATTCTGTTTTTATATGAAATCTATCATCCACAAATGAGACACAACATGGCCTTGGTCTTTGTGAGTCTGGCTTAATTTGTATAATATGATAATCTCCAGTTACTACATCCATTTTCCGTGCAGATGACATTCTGTTGTATAAGTATCTCACATTTCCTTCATCTGTTCCTCTGCTGACGGACACCTTGGTTGGTCATATATTTAGCTCTTATGGATAGTGCTGCAGTAAAAAGACGCGCAATATCTATGTGACATGTTGACTTCAGTCTTTGAGGTAAATGCTCAGAAACAGTGCAGCTGGCTCCTGGAGCAGTTCCTCTTGAGGGACCTCCATACTGAGTTCCCTGGTGGCTGTATACTAAGGTTCTTTTTTCCTTCTTCCTTGCTATCCTTTGCTTTTATTTCTTTTCTTAATGATTGCCATTCCAACAGGGTTGAGATGGAATCTCAATGTAGTTTTAATTTTATATAGAAGTATGTTTTAATGAGTATCTGAACCAACCTGTGACATGCTTAGCAAGCTGCTTGACAATGATATTTCTCAATAACTGATAGGTGCTGTGCTCATGATTACCAAATCTCAGAGACGAAAGGATTCTGAGAGGTCATTCCCACATGCCTACAAAAGTTTGGTTTCCCACCTGACAAAAATTCATCCAAGTTCTCTTTGAACTCTGTTTGGGACAAAAAAAGTTTGGTAGCTTTCTAAAATTTTGTGGTACTGCATGCTGTTAGTGCAAGTGTTGGTCGTATTTGGGCTAGGTTACTGCATGAATACTGAGGGGGATGTATTGGCTCTCTGCAAGTGTATACGTATGAATGTGTATGATATACATTCATATATATTTGTACATGGATGCTTGTGTGAGTTTATTTAGTAATATTTGCTTACGTAAGCCTTTTCTAGAGTCTGACTAAAAGGCTGAGTTAGGAAGTCACGACAGAAATTAGCCTCTGATGTAAAGTTGTGAGCAGCATTATGGCTTCCAAACCTTTGGTCAGTTTGTATCTATTTATTTGCTTACTTCCAAATAGAATGCCACTAGAAATTGTGATTCACAATGTTGCTGCAACTATCCAGCATTCTGCCTTTTTGTTGTCTAAGCAAGTCACAGAAAACATGAACTTGTTAAGTAAAACAGGTTTCCTACTGTAGGTTCAAGAGAACTTGATAAGGAGCTAGGAGGCAAGGGTTCCTGGGTTCCTTTAAGGGAGACTGGCTTCAATGTCCACATCTGTGAAGTGGCAGGCGAGGGAACAAGCTGAGAGACAAGAGACAGACTGAACAGAATCCCGAGAACTACGGACTCCTTGCTCCTAGACAAGAGTGGCTCCAACTTCATGTTTGGAAGTTAAGGAATACATTGGCATCTCCTGTAAGACAGATGTTACTTGAAATACTCTATGGGTTAAAAATCTTTGAGAATAATGAAATTATCTTTCAGGACACTTCCAGTTTTAAAAATCATCCTTGGCCTAAAATAAGGCAAATTTATACATTTTAACAACTTTCTAATATACATGTAGTTTTAAAAATATCTAACATGACACAAAATCTTGTCTTGGAAGCCTTTCTTGTCTTTTCTCTAACTTACTAGATTGTAATCAAAGCATGTTCATTTTCCTCCTAAAATTGACTTTCTTGGACCTAATTAAATCCAGTGATATCTGCCTGCCTTTTTCCAAATTCCTCTGCATGATTTCGAAGGATTATACAGGTGGAAGGACACAGGTAATCTTCTTGTTTAAGTTTGTCACTGAACAGGCAGAAAAGGTGATCTTGTGACTGGGACAGAACTGTGAGGGTAAGGATCAACCCTGGCTGTTTGGGTCTCTTTCTAGCAGGTGATTTTCTGCTGTTTCCATTTTCTTGTTGTAAAGGGGTGATATTATCTGACACACAGAGCTGTTGTGTGAGCTGAGAGCCCTTAGCACAGTACTCGGACCAGAGGAAGTTTCCTGTACTTAGCACAGTACTTGGACCAGAGGAAGTTTCCCATACTTAGCACAGTACTTGGACCAGAGAAAGTTTCCTGTATTTAGCACAGTACTCAGACCAGAGGAAGTTTCCTGTACTTAGCACAGTACTCGGACCAGAGGAAGTTTCTCATACTTGGTACAGTACTCGGACCAGAGGAAGTTTCCCATATTTAGCACAGTACTCAGACCAGAGGAAGTTTCCTGTACTTAGCACAGTACTTGGACCAGAGGAAGTTTCCTGTACTTAGCACAGTACTTGAACTAGAGGAAGTTTCCCCGCACTTAGCACAGTGCTTGCTACCAGTATAGTTACAGCATACCTGAATTTGGACAGCTGGTCACTTGAGGCACACGAGCTAATGGAAATACCATATTTGAGGACCACACTTCTGTCTCCTAGCTCCAAGCAAGTTGCCAAAATATTTCCCCTTTTGGCATATCATTTCCCAAGTCACTGTTCTCGGCTGGGTGAGTTTGAATAAGTAATTGTATTTTGCAGGTAAATGACCTCCACAGTAATGTATAGCAGCTGTTTAATGTTATCTTTGCCTAGTAATAATGCTTTGACTCAGTGAAGATGCACTTCTGAACACCTTTAAGGATGGACTAATGGAGTGATTTTTGAATCTGTGACCGGGGTCGGGGGGAGGGGGCAAGTTTTTTCTTATCTAACTAGTTATCTTTGCTAGAGTATATGGCCAATGACTGGAAAATGACTGCTAATTACCAAATGGATGAGCAAGGAGATGGTGGACAACATCATTGTATTCCTTTGCTAATGTCACATGAATGGAACTTTATTTGACCAATGAAAAGTTGTCCTTACCTTTAAGTTGATCCCTTAACCCTAGGTCCTTTGTGCCTCCCAACCTGGCCCTTTTCTGCTGGGCAATTATGTTATTGACATTGTGCATGACCAAGGGGACCATCGAGCAGTGTGGTGCAGCTGTGTGGAGCTGACAGACGGCCAAAGTCAACAGCTGCCTAGCCAGCGCCCAGCAGAGACGCCTAGGAGGCGTGTGGCATTATTTGAAGAAACTCTTCTGTTGTCATATTTGTGTTTTTGAGGAAGAGAGGGAGGGAGGGAGGGAAGGAGAGAGAGAGAGAGAGAGAGAGAGAGAGAGAGAGAGAGAGAGAGAGGGAGAGAGAGAGAGAGAGAATATGAATATGAATACGAATATGAATCAATCCCATTAGTAAGAAAACACCAGGGCTTTGTGCGGGGAAGCTCCAGACTTCCCTTCCGTGGGGCTCGGAGCCCTGTTCTTTATGCAGTGCGGCCGGGAAGCCATCATTGCCGGGCATAGAGCTGGGTGGCTGAGGGCTGCCTGCGGGGGCAGGTGTGGAGCTCCTGCCCTGCTCACAATGGTGTCCCCTCCCTCCTCACCCGGGGTGCCAGCCCTGTCACTAGCCTGGCGCTGACTGACGACTTTTCTCACTTGTCAGTTCTTGCTTGTCAGCAGGGCTGCTGGTAAGTGAGAGGCGACAGAGGGGCACTAAGGCGGGGCAGGCGGGGCGCAGGGTGGAGCCGGGCAGGGGTCTGAGCGCCCCGTGGCTCATCCTGCTGCTCAGTCTCAGCCTACTCTACCAGACTCCTCACTTTCTCCCTACTCCTTACTACCCAGCTCTCCCTTTGCCTCCAAATCCTCCAGGGGCCGCCGGGAGCTTCCGTGGCTTTGTTTAAGGGGAAAAGAACAGACCCGAGGTGCTTTCAATCCCGGACACAGCTCGGTCCCTATCCCTGCTCCTGGCGGCAGCGGGCATCATGGCTGGTTTCCGCGGCTGCCTCCAGGGCGCACCTGGGGCTGGAGTCCCCTGTGATCCCAGCCCTCTCTGAGCTGTCTCAGGGGACGCTGCGGGGGAAGTGACAAAGTGACTGAAAGACTTGCTGGGCTGGACCCAGAGAAGAGAGGAGGCCGGGAAGGAACTACACAAACTCTGTCCACCTCACCCCCCAGTGAGAACCTGCAGCCATGGAGTCTCCCACCAAGGAGATTGAAGAATTTGAGAGCAACTCTCTGAAACATCTGCAACCTGAGCAGATTGAGAAAATCTGGCTTCGGCTCCGCGGGCTGTAAGTAAACCTCCTGACCCCCTTTGCCCTCTTTCCAGTTCTCAGTGTTTTAGTGCACGTCCACAGCCGTCCCTTCTTACCCCTATTGCATGCCCCTTGAACTGAGCAGGTGAAGTTCCACAGCTGTCTCTGTGAACTACAAGCAGGGATCATGCCTTCTAAGGCAGGGAGGGCTGCTTTGCTGTCTCTTAAGTCATGTTTCCTTTGGGAAGGGAATGGCCATACCCTCAAGAGTAGACACTTGTAGTACAAGCAGCAAGTAGGTGTTTCTTTTCCATTTGCCCAGGAAGAAAAGTTGGGGGACTTTGATGAGGGACTTTTAATTAGAAATTTTCTTTGTAGATTGCTTGCAAGCACGTTGGTGGATCATCTAACGACTTAGTAACTGCTCAGATTCAAACATGCACTCTTGTTGATAATTCTCTTTGCCCTCTCCCTAGCGAACTCCTGGTGAGCTCTTGGTTCTGATATTTTCTTAGGAATCTTCCTGACAGAATATGTTTATGAGAAGGGTGGGCTGTTTCGGAGAAAGTGCACATCAGATATACATTGGAACAGCACAAAGGGGTGTTTATTCTTAATCCAGTGTCGAGAATTCTACCTGGGCAGATACAATGAGAGCTCTGGACATCTGTCACTTGCTGAATTCTTTCTGGTGTAGTTGCTGAGGACAGAGGTGACTTTAGCGTACATTTTCCTTTTCTTAAACATTCATAAACAGTGAGTGAGGCTGGCCATTTCAGCCTGGAGCCGCAGTGATTTCTCCTCAGCTGACACACAGCTCCCATTGATGCTGTTCACAGCGGATAGAATGCTTATTGTATCAGATGTTTGACTTCAGTGACCTAGTATAATTTTAAAAGCCCTCTGCAGGTTTTCTGAACTTATAAGGACAGTGAGAGAGAACAGCTCCTTGCCATGTGTCTGCCGTTATCGCTCTTGAAAGCCTGCATACACATTCAAGAAGCAAAACCAAACAAATCAAAAAGGTACTGATCTGAGTTCATCTTAGGAGAGACCACATCCTGACAGGATACTCAGAATTACCAAGGGGAGACAGTAAAGTTGTGTTCATTCCGTTAAAGGGTTCCTATCTAGGGGTATACTTTATAAAAAGCATTCTACTTAGAATGGAAGCCAGTCCATTGTCATTGATTTTGTAGGACACCATGCCAAGGAATTTGCTTTTTTGACTGGTGTAGCCAATATCAGTGGAGACTGCAAGCTTACCTGGCTAGCTGGTCCCTGGCTGGCAGGCTCTTTTGACAGCTTAGGCGACTTATGTGGAAGCCCTTTTCAGAGCTGTGTTTACAGAAAGCTTATGTTCAGCGTTCTGAGTGATAAGCTCGTCATACTGTGCCACACACAGAATGTTTGTTGTGTCCACAAAACCCGAGGCTGAGGTGTGCACAGTGAAGGCAGCGTTAGGCTGGTGTTCTTGCCTTCCCAGACAGAGGGACTCGTGACCACTTCTCCAGAACTGTTTCTCTAGATGCTTTATGAGCTAAAGCAATTCTACAAAGCAACAGAGGCTAGAGACAGCATTTGGCTAGATCAGCATAGCTCAGGTGGGAACTTGTGTGAGAAGCATTTAGCTTTACACCACACTGTCTTGTAGCTTTCTCAGCTTCCTATCAGAGAGCTTTCACTCCTCAAAAGTGTTTCAGTGTGATGTGTGATATAGCCACAGCTGGATTTTCTAGCTTTCTAGATTTCTTTTGAATCTGCTCAGACCTTGGGGTGCCTTAGAAAGTGTGAATTGGTTCTTCACCCAGTGTGCCTTTTCTAATTCCTCTTCCCACCTTTCCTGAGGAGACTCTTTTGCTCAACAGCAACCCTCTGAACTCTTAGTTTTACTTTATAATTAGAAAGGTATTTGTTGCTATAATATACTTTTAAAAACCCTCTATGTTGATTCTATTACTATTCATCCTATCACATTTATTTACTTATTTGTGTATCTATTTATTTATTTCAACAAAGCAGCAGTTTCTGGAAGAGTTGCTAAGACTCTTACAACCAAAGCACATACTCATTCCAACAACTCTGGATAATACCTTACAATCTACACCATGGAAATCCCTGGAGACTGTGTGTGTATATGTGTCCATATAGTGGACTGTCAGTAAGAGAAAGGAAACTTCTTCTTCTTTTTTTTAAACATTTTAGAAAAAGCCAATAGCCATAGTTGGATTTTCATATCACTTTATTACCCTGACACTCTTACAGATAGGGCTTTATAAGTGACCACAGGTGGTCAGAGAGTTATCTCAACTGGTCTGAGAGCTCTATGAGCTCTGGATTATCTAGTGCTCACTCATCTCCGTGACACGTGACACTTTCTCCCCTATTTGATTTGTGGGTGAATTTTTTTTTCCTTCATTAGGGTACGAGACTCACGAGGACAGATACTTTGTGTGTCTTGCCCTTGCTGTTCCTCCAGTGTACATAGATGTGTCCAATCAATAGATGACGAAAGCAGAAAGACTACAATGTGCACATTTTAATATGCAAAGTGAAGGCAAATATGTACTTGACCCCGCCTTCAACATACTGTCTTTTGAGGTAGTGTGAAACAGGTTTAATGAGCATCATTGTCTAAACTTGGGTCAGAACTCTGTAAGATGTGCAAAGCTATGACCCAGGGACGAGTCCCATGCTTGTGTTTTCCGAGGTTCTTTCTTTCTGTCCCCATCATACTGTACTGCTGAGGAGTGGTCTTTACCAACAGCAAAAAGGTTGCTGAGTCTACTCTCTGCAAGATGCCACCATGTAGGCAATCCAGAGGATAATCCTCTTTCCATTTCAACTACACCAGCCCCTCAGCTACATCTCCCTATCCCTCATTTCCATCTGAATAGTGTTTACTCATTTTATGTGTTTATTGTCTGCCTCTCAATCTAGACTATAAGCTCTACAAAGGAGATTTTCTTTTTCTTTTGTCATTTTGCTTACCGGCTTGTCCTGGTACATGGCAAATTATCTGCACTTTCATGAAACCTAGAATAATTTTGTTTGTTTCTCAGGAAGAGAATTAGACAAAACTCTTAGCCCACCCAGCCTTATAGTATTGTCAATACAAAAACGGTTCATGGAACATTAGAAACTGCTGCGATTATAGCAATGGAGGCATTTACTGCTCTGGTTGGCTCTCTGTCCCTTGAGTGAAGGGATGCATGCAAATGCAGAGAGGTCCACAGTGATTCACCTTCCTTAGCCTCCTGCTGCAGCTCTACCATCACTTACACAAAGGTTCTCAGTGGTCTAAGCCAGAAGGCACAAGTGTTGCACACCCGAGCGTTCATAGTCAGTATGTCTACAGTTGTTGTCTGTGCATTCTTCTGAGAGCAGCCCTACTGTCACTTCTCCATCAACTTCAGTTGTACGCAGGGGCTGTTGGCACATTTCCCCCCTCCGTAGGAGTAGACGGGGAATTTTAACACACCACTTGGAGTAACCTTGTTGACAACAGCTCTGCTGTTGGTAAGTGTAGGATATCTTTATGCCACGATGATATGAGAGACCTCGTGGCTGCTCGAGTTTGAGTCAGTGAGTCATGACTAGTACCTTGGGTCCTGACCAGGAGTTTTTCTGTTGCCAAATTGCCACACAATGACAAGAAGGTGTTCCTAGGCTGTACTTTGTCTAACTGAGTGGAAGAGGACACATTTCACTTATTCCTTGGCATTTGCTGTCATAATTATAATGTTCTAGCTTCTCATTCATCTTGCCCAACCATGAGGCAATATAATAAATGTTACGATTATACAATGCCCTATGTTGTAGTTCTTGCATTGTTTAAAGTAACTTATGGATATAAAGGTAGGTATATATAGCTCCTATGTTAGTCGATTAGGGAAGCTATTGCTTTTTTCTCTCCAGGACAAATTTCCACTCCCATACCTCTGGTAACAGGGATTGCTTCCCAGTCTGTCTCCTGAACCCCATCACAGTGTTGGGCTCCTGTAGCATGAGTTGTAAATCCTAGGATCTTATGTCCCTATGATCAGTAGGTCTCGATAAGCATAAATCTCAAACAGGAACATGGAGTCCCTTGCTGACTTTCCATATTGGCCCTGGGAGATTAATACTGTCCCCCTCTGGACTTTTCTGGTGACTACTATGATTCATTTCCTCTTATCTTGTGAAAAGGATGTTCTTACGCTAGAAAACAAAGAGCCAACCTTCAGGGAGATGCAGGGATGGAAAGGTAGGGTGGGGACCCGGGATCCATCCCTGCAGCTATTTTTCTGATGCTGTTGGCTGTCCCAGCTGCACGTGGAATAGTTGCCTTCTGTTTTGCTTCTGTTGTGTTGAGTTTTCTTCTTCTAAAACATTCTTCACTGACACCTTACAGATCCTTGGAAGAGAGGGGAGCAAGCCCAGGGCAAAGACAGCTAGGTGTTTGCATTTGCAGATGGGCGTTAGCACTTTTTCCTTATACTCATCTGCATTTTTAAACAGTGTAATTAGTGTTTTGGAAACGCGAAGCTGCCAAGCTAACATTTACTGAGGATCTGTTGTGTGCCAGCCCTTTTGTCACACTGCTCTGGTGTGCAAAAGTGGATAAGATTCTTATCTGACCTTAACAGGTCGTGGAGAGACTGGCACTAACACCCAGACTCATGGTTGGAACTAGAGGGTGACACAGGGAGAGCACCTCTGCCCTGGAGGCCAGAGAAGAGCTTTCAGATAGGGGAGGCCTTTAAAAAACACAAGGAAATCTCCTTTCATTGATGTCAGCCTTTTGACAATTCAAAGAAGCCCTTTGCAAATTGTGGGGCACACAAGAAGCTATCAGTTTGGCCTAGAATAAGCTTGTCCTGAGTTTTCAATTGTTTCCATGGACTTCTGGCAAAGCTACATGTATTAGTTAGAGATCTAGGTGTGAAACCTAGTGAGATCTTCTTTGCTTATCTTCCACTGATAATTTTCAAAACACTGGTCACAGTGGGATCTCTTTGCTGTTATTAATACTAAAGAGAAAGCTCTCAGGTCACTGGAGAAGAGAATATAGTTAACTTCTTCCACATATTGATCCTTATTATTTTCTTTAAAAGGGAGGCATCCTCTTGTGGCTCTTGGAATAGTGAGGGATAGGGAGAATTAGGAATGGCGTGCTTATTGTGCATAAAAGTTACAGGCACACTGAGGAGTGAGAAATGATGCTAGAGAAGAAGACATGGACCAGGGAGCAACATGGAAATTTAAGTATTACTTTTTATTAGACATAATTATGCTTCAAGGAAGTGAGTATTTGAATCCATTGCACTACTTAATAAGAAGCTGTGTTCTTACCACTTTAATACCATATAGAGAAATCATTTTTGTCTGTTTTGAAAGGAGTTCATATTTTATCTTCTCAGTTATAAGGAATTGTTGATGTATTTGAAGCTTCCGAGTAATACAATGAGATCTGAATTTCAGGTTGGTAACTCTGGGTGAAGTATAGGAGAGAGCTTAGAGGTGAGACTGCAGATCAAGACAGCATCTGGGAATGATGCCTGCCCGAGGCATACATTGGAAATGAGGATTGACAAAACTTAGATTCAGAGCAGAGAAAGAGAAGGAGAAATCCTGAGCCTGTTCTGGCTTGGGTATGTTAGGGAATTTGGTGCCAATGCCTTGGGATGCACTTAAATAAGAATGCTCACTTTGAGTGTGGATATGTTGATCTGTTAGTCTCTGGAATGTTCCAGTAGCTGTTGGTGACTACAGCATGAAATATATATGGAGGGAACTTTGGTTTGGAGCTGTGTTTCTGAGAGTCTTGGCTCTGTGTCAAAGTCACTCAAGTAAGTGACCCAGGGAAGAGAGCCCTGCTCCAAATGTCATCAGAGAAGCCATTCTGGAATTATTTTAAAATGTGTTGTTTATTTTCCCAGATCATGCATTCAGTGTATGAATGGGTCCTCCAAGTATCTTACTTAACTGAAAATGTCAGGTGGTTCAGCACATTTTTACTTGGTCTGACCTCTGCACCAGTTTAGAAAGGTGACGTGACGATGTCAGAAGGAAAGCCTTGTCCTCACAAAACTTACATTTCTGGTGAGGGTGACCAGAAAGGATTTAAAAAAATAAAAGGTCTCATATAGCCTAGGATGGCCTGGAACTTGATACATAGCTGAAACTGGCTGTGAACTCCTTATCTTTCTGTTTCAGCCTTCAAAGTGCTGGGATTATAGGTCTGAGATACCTTGTTCAAGTTCCAGAGGGTTCTTACATATGCAAAATGTTAAAAAACAACAACACCAAAAGAGAGGGCAATAGCTAGATGCTAAGTGAATGATACTGATGCTGAATGCCAGGTTCAGAGTAGACTTCCTCTCATTAGTAAAGCAAGGACTTGGAGAAGAAGTCTCCTTGTATACCAGAGAAGAAAGTGGTGAGTATTAAGTGTGAGGCTAGGGTCTCGCATTTAGACTGCATTTTCTTCACTTGAATACTAATGCTATTTAACAGGATACCATTGCTTCTTATCATACGTTATTTGTGCTGACTTATTAGCTAATTATAGCCCAATATTTGGCAGCTGTGTGCATATTATTTTGGCCAAGACTTGCACATGACTCTGTTAGTTGGGAAACATCCCTAAGCAGAGAGGTTTCTGTATTCCAGTTCTATTTTTCTGTCTTGATATTTTGTGTGTGTGTGTGTGTGTGTGTGTGTGTGTGTGTGTAGAAAAATGCTTTATTTGGTTCTTCTATATGGAAGGAAAGGGCATCTAAGACCCCCATTATGGCTTTTTGAGAACTGACTAAGGTCATTGATCAATATGATGCATATAAAATAGTTTGAAACAACTTTGAAGATGGCTACCACCATTTGACATTAGTAGTAAAAGGTGAATTCTGCAACAAATGAACACATTTTTGGAGAAAGAATACTGAAGCTATGTAAGGAATTCACATTCTTCAGGCTTTTATTGGAGAGTGTTCTTTATTTAAAGTCTTCTTGACAGCTGTTATTAAATGAAACTAATGAACCTTCATGAGCACAATGTGAAGTTTTTCTACATAGTAAAATTATGAAAACGCTTGAGAGTCATTCAACCAAGACGTGAAACTGAAAGTTGTAGACAACGGCTTTCATTCATCTATCTGCAGAGAACTCAGAGGTCACTCATTCACTTAGAAAACATTTCCTCATCTCTGTGTGCCTGACGGGTCACAGAGATCTACTAGGAAATGAGACAAAGGCTTTCTCTCTGAGTGGATGTTCGGTCTAAAGGTAAAGAACAATGTTAGCAACATTTCCAGAAATAGCAATTTACACTGATGAGTGCCGCAAAGAGAATGAATGCTATGAAAATGATTAAGAGGATCCAAACCAGGTCCAAGACTCAGAGAAGACCACTCTGAAGAAGTGAAATTCAATATAAGACATAATGAAGTAAACATTAGTTGAGTAGAAGTGTCAGGGAAGAGTAGGCGAAGGAATTCAAGCCCAGTTTCTCAGAAACAGACACTTCCAAGAAAAGGAAATACGGGACAAGGAGCTACAGCATGGAGAGGTAGAGGACTGCAGGCTGGCCACCACCTGCGGGCCAGATCCAGCTTTATCTTCCAGTGTTAACATAGGAAGCTATTGTCTACACAGAGAGATCAGAGGACTTTGGGGGCATTTTGCCCCACACGACTTGGATATGGGGGTAAGGACAAAGCCAGGTTTTTATCTTGATCTCTAGGTGCTTTTCACTTAGAGGAGAATCTCTGAGAACTTGTGCGTGCTTTCAGGCTTGGTTGTGGGTGGGAAAAGTTATGCTGTCACTTTTGGATATACTGAATATGATGCAATTTGAGACCGTCACTGGAGGCAGTGATCATGGGAGCAGGAAGAGTTGAGAAGTGGGTCTGCAGATCGAAAGAAAGAACTAGATGGGTCATATAATGTACGACCCAACAAGGTTAGAAGAAAAACTATCTGTGTCTGAATGATGCTCAGTTAATATTCCTGTAGATATCACAATAAGAGACGATACACTGAAGATCAATGGCTTAGCTAGTCTAACATAGGAGACAGGAAATCGAGGTATCTATATAATTTCTCATTGGCATTTTCTTGTCCAAAATAATGTAAAAACATAAGCAGTAGCCACAACACATAGCCTTGTTTGAAAAATCTTCTACTGACCATTTGGTATAATACCCACCCAAACATAGCTTTGGAATGGAGACAGAAGCCTGGAGGAAGGTATGGTCCTTTCTAGTATTCTAAGGGCAGAAAGAGATTTTGACCTGGGAAGTGAAAGGAGACTCTTATCAGGGACCTCCTTGGAAGCACAGGGCAAAACCCAGGCAACTGAGGCCTGAAACCCAGAGCCCAGCACACTGTGAAGTGGTCTGGTGGTTTATAAGTCCAACGGACTCTGAGTAATCTAATTTATCCAGAATCCAGTCAGTGCAAAATCTTAAATAACCAGGACACTTCCTATATTCTGGAGATACTTCTAGCAAATATGGTTGTGAAAGATTAATCTTTGAAAGCTACCACTTCCAGATATGTCTTAAGAGGGGTTCAAATTTAGACTAATATCCCAATACCTTCTCTGTTCATCTTTTTTTGTTGCTGTTGTTTTGTTTGCTGTTTGTTTTTTTATGTGAAAAAACAACCAAAAGTTGGTTGTGAACTTTTACAATTCATTCTGTGGTGCTTTATGGATTTTAATGCAGTCTAATATATATTTTTCTGAGTGGATTCTAATGTAGGCAGATTGCATAGATCAGTCCAGTCCTCCATTCTTCTCAATTATCTATGTATTTTGTACTCTCAGAAATGGTGATTTTTGCCCAACTGATTTCATATTTGAACATGACCATCTTTCCCGCACCAAATGTGAATTCATCTTGAGTTATGGCTCACTAATTCAGCACTTTTACGTGAGAGTTGATCTATGAGCAATACCCTTACATCTGTCTCTAAAGGTCTGGATGATGTCATGCAACTCACTCCATCTCTCTGACTCTATCATTAGGATGACTCTGAAGGCTTCTGTAATGCCTTCAGCTTAAGCTCAACGAAATAGATTTTATCCAGTAATGTATACAATCCCAAATGACTGTTGTTATAGACTCTGACTCCTACCTATGAGGAACTAGATACACCCCCATTACTGTAGTCTTGTGTACTCAGTTTGGAATACAAGAATCATTTATCAGACACTGATCATCAAGAACATTGCTTAGGCCCCTCAACCTGTCTTTAAAACCACTGTATGAAATGAGCAGTTTCCAAAAATGATAGAACTTTCAAACTACCAGTTGGCATGGTTTCAGTGAAATCAGAACCAAAAGATACTTGGTTCCAGGGCTTTACTGATTTCACTTGGTGGAAGAACTTGGATGTGCCCAAGGAATCCATCTGCTAGTTCCCTATGTTTTAGACACTCACTTCATTTTGCCATTTTTTTAAAGCCGAGATTTAAAGAATTGTGTCCAGAGAGATGCAAATATCTTAGAGGAAATTGGAAGGCCCTCTGTTTTCAAGAAGCTATGGGATTGGCTGGAATTTACTCAGAAATGGATATGAGCCAGGAGCAGGTTTTAATGAAGACTGTGAGGAAGGGTGGGGAGACAGACAGACATACCAGTGGGTGGCCAAGAAAGTCTCAGGGAAATTAGTCTGTGACTAAAGTCAGAACATACAGCCTTTATTGTGGCTCAGTCTACCTGAGAGAAAAACAAAGTTGAAGTTGGAAGCAGAAGCTCCAGATGATTCAGTCAAACCAAACCCACCCCTTCCCTTATTATAGGGATGTGTCCGTGAAGAGTGGGACTTGGTCTTAATCCTGTGGATCTGTCTCCATTTCGGCAGTGCTGTGAGAGAAATTTAAGAGACTTTTCACCTTTCTCACTGACAGTTACTTAAGTAGGAGCCAGGCTCCCAGGGAGGAGGTCACAGAAATATATTTCCTTCCTCACGACTCTGCTGCACTTACTACCCAGCGAGTTTTGTAAATATATGATAGAGATATGAATCATTTATGAAAAAGCCACACTACCAGATTTCTACAAGTGTGACATTTACTTTCTATTTCCTCAGTTAAAAACCCTTCCGTTCTTATCCTTGGTGCCACTCATTAGCTCTCTGCCCAGATTTAAGCAATGAGATCTTAGCTATAGTTTTTAGCCCGCACCGTTTGAAAAGCCTTGCTTCCAAACACGGGGAGTTCTCAACTTTCTATGAGGAGAGGTCTCATTTGGGGACTCCTCGTAATCCAAGAGCTAGAATTTTTGACCCAGGATCAGGAAAGAAGCAGGCGTGAATAATGGTGTTGGATTTCTGTCTAGCCAGCTGTCTGCAGACAGATGAGGGTCTGTTGGGGGCGAACAATAAAGAGATTGGCTTGTGTATAGAATGCCACAGATGCAGAAGGGCCACAGTGGAGTCACTGTGTGAGTGGGAAGTTACACATCAGCTTCCTGGGTGACTCTAACTTGGAATATATTAGGTTCTCCTCAAAGGTTATTATCTACCCTCTGGCCAGTACTAGCCAGAGGACCTGCTCCCAGGATCAGTAGAGAATAGATTGTCTTATTTACAGTCCCGTTTGAGATAACCCTTCTATTCATCTCTTCAACCTTCTCCAACCTCAAGCCACAAAGGCAAAGGCTTCCTTCATTTGAATTTGATCTCACTTGACTAATCATGTTAGAACTTTATATATGAAAGAGATGTCTGTCCTGAACAGGAATATCCCTTCCCCTTTCTAAAGTGGACTCAGTTAGAGGGCATGAGTTCTAAAAACATTTTTCCCCCACAGAAAACTCACTAGAAAAAATCTAGAAACTATTAACAAAGCCCAGGACTCTTTACTAACAACTCGACTACTTCAGGCTAAAGTAGTCCCAGCCTGCCTCGTGAAGATGGCCCTGCTGCTTCTTGGGCTCTGCATCTCCCACACTGCTGTCAGCTTATCCAGATTCCGGAGCACGGGGCTCCTGCCCTTCTCTCCTTTCTACAGCAGCCCCGTCTAGCAATGTGAACTGCCAGATTTCGCTGTGTTGTTTCAAGTTTCCACAGCTCATATTTAAAGTAAACTCAATGAACCTATGCCATTTCATTATTTATACACTTGTCCTGCTCTGGGTGTTTGGGCACATGGAATTTCATTTTGTAGCTCATCTCTGAGACTCACATGATAGGAGGAGAGACCTGATTCTCACCAGTTTTCCTCTGACTTCTGCACATGCACTGTTGCATGGGTGCATTTCCCACATACATACGTATGAATAAATAAGTAAAGGTAATAAAAACTAAAAAGAGACATTTACATGAGAAGAAGAGATTTTCTTTATTATCTTCCCTCTCACCTCCAGGCACTTAGTGAAAGTGTGAGAAAGCAGAATTCACTTGTGTTTTCACCAGCATTTTGATACTCAAAATGTGGCAAGGCCAGAAGATGATCAGTATATGTAGCTGTAAAAACCTAGGTTTTAATGTGTGCATTGTGGAAATGAACTACTGAGAGGAAAGAGAAATGCACAGAGGCTGTCCATCGTCAGAAACCCGGAGACAGTTCACACAAATGGTTTATGAAATCAGTAAAGTATCTGGTTATAGCCATTTCTTTCCTGTCTGCACCAGGCATACCAACACAAAACAAAACAAAGGATCAGATGGCCAGTCTGGCCCTGGCTCATTGCACAGCCATTTGTGGCATCTCAGTTCACTTTCCCACAGTGACACACATGTGATCTGGCCTTGTGAGAACATGTAGTTAGTTACACTAGTACTTTGTTTCCTCTAAGTCTGACTCTCCACCCTCTTGGGGGAACCAAGGGCTGGGAAGTAGATATCTGCATCTGTCTGTCCTCTGTGCTATGGTCTCCATAGGGAAAGATGAAGACATGGCTGTCTTCACTAGTAGTCACTCTCCCAGAAAACCAGGGTACACTGAAGGCAGAGTTTTGACTTCTTACCATGTATCTGGCTATGTATTCAATTTCTCATGCCCCCAACATTACTGTGCCCAAATGGGTGGTGTCTTGCTGGCAACCTAAAGTGAAATCTGAACATTTTGGTTTTTCAAACTCAGCATGTTGGAATATTAAGCTTATTTATAAACCTCATTATTGAGGTACCCATATGGCTTCTGCTCAGATGCACACTTTAGCAGAGTGAAAGGTGCTACCAGACACTCCATAATTTAACATCAATGTTTAATCATTCTCACTTACCAGGGCATTAGAAAAAACATTCTCAGATCGTATGCTTGACATTGGAAATCTTGCTACTTACTTTCGCCTGAAGCTGTGCCTATTGCTTTGGAAACTCCCAGCTATCAAAATACAAACAAACAAAGTCATTTTAGATCTTCTTTGGTCCTTGTCACAGCTGTTACTTCTTGCTCTTTGGATGTTTGTCTCTACTGGGTCCCTGGGAAGGCACATTCTTACTGTGACCAGAAGGACACCTTCAACTTGCTCAGTTTCATCATCTATTTTCTTGATTGTGGCCAGGAGAGGGAAAATGAAACTCAGGGTCCAGAAGGCCTTGCTAGTTGACGTAGCTGTGAAGAGCTTTGGGGAACCTTCAGGACTATTGAAATGACTGCTCTTTGTTCTTTGATGATACTCCAGTCTCAGGAACCACTTCCATGCAGCTGGATGCAAATGGAATAAAGCCTTCAAGATAAAGTTTTGGGGGTCACTTCTGCTGTTTCGTACACTCACACTTATGTACACACACACACACACACACACACACACACACACACACCATTTGATAATACAATCCACAGTTTCATTGAAACATGACTTAAGTAAACACTATTCTTTGGTGAAGATCAGTGGTTTTTCACTTTGTGTAAGAGGTAAAGGGGTATGTATCTGTCAGTCATTCTTGTAGTGCATGGGTAACTGTGCATCGAATGACAGTTTCCTGAGAACACCTAAGGTTGCTGTGTAGGCAAGATGCTAAGCTCAGTGTCTGGGGAATTATTGATAATATAAATGTTTGTTAAAACTATCTTTTGATATTAGAAACGTCTAGTTTTGTTTTCTTTTTTCCCTACCTCTGAGGAATGGCCTGACTTTGAGATCAGAGGGAGGTGTGCGGCTCTGCTGGGCTAGCCAGCACATTGTCAGAGCTGGTGTGCAGGCTGTCGGGTCCTTTCAGCATGGTGGAAATCCAGGCAAACTTCTAGTTCCAAGAGGGACTGAGATTAGCACCTTGCTTTCTTTGTGGGCCTAGCATCCCAAGATTAGAACTAAGAATTTAGTCTTTCCATTCCAGAAAAGTAATTTTCAACTTTTTTTCTTGACATTTTTAACCCCTGAACAATCCTCCCAAGAACAAAATTTGAAAACACACTGCATTATAACTCTGTTATATTTTTGCAGTGTTACTGCTATTGCTGTAGCAGCTGACCCATTCTTGAGCATTTACTGGATGGATAGCTCTGTGCCACCTGTTTAGTGGGACTTGTTACATTAAACTTTCTGCCACACAGCAAAATAAGTATTATTAATATTACCTATATTTTTCAGAGGAGAAAGAAATTGGTAGTAGGGAAATGATATAAACTGTTGAACTCATTTAGTTTAAAAAAGGATTTGTCCATAGATACGTGGTCATTAGCATTACCTGTAATGCCACTTAAAGGAAAAACCAGCATGCACACAAATGAAGCCTAACTTGTGTGCAGGCATTCATGTATGAATGTCTACCTAGTGTGCGTGCACGCGTGTGTGTGCGTGTGTGCGTGCTTGCGTGCGTGCGCGTGCGTGTGTGTGTGTGTGTGTGTGTGTGTGTGTGTGTGTGTGTGTATTGGGAGGTGTGAACAGTGGAACCTATTCCAGGGGGCAGAGTTTGCATAATAACCACCTTTGGGACTTTTCTGAAGTTGAGTTCTTTCCCAGCCTGCCTCGTGAAGATGGCCCTGCTGCTTCTTGGGCTCTGCATCCCCCACACTGCTGTCAGCTTCTCCAGATTCCGGAGCACGGGGCTCCTGCCCTTCTCTCCCTTCTACAGCAGCCCCGTCTAGCAATGTGAACTGCCAGATTTCGCTGTGTTGTTTCAAGTTTCCACAGCTCATATTTAAAGTAAACTCAATCAACCAAAACAATAGCATTCCTACAAGCAGTGAGTCAGGGATGAATTCTGCTGAAGTTCTTCAGAAACAAAAGGCCAGGAATAACCTGGGTTTCTTTTCCAGCTCATTTCCTGCATTTGAACGGAAAGACCCTTGTGTGTTTTACTGCCATTGGGTTTGTTTTCTGCCAGCATCTAAGCTTCCTGCTGGAATCTTCTAACCTCTTTGCATAATTCTCCTCAACACTCTTTGAAGCCTTCAGAATTTTATTTGCTGTATCAGACTCTTTAAGCCTCTATATCCTTAAAACTAGTTATTTCACCTGGTTATTTAGTAACTTAATTACTTAACTAGTTGTTTTATATTTATTTATTTATTTATTTTTGAGCCTCACTTCAATGAAGTATGAAGTAGGTTCAAACTCTCTAGGGTTTGTAGGATATCTGAATGAGCTACTTGCAGTTCCAGGAATGCAATGGAAAAATGGAGCTCCCCAACTGTGAGCTAGCTCGCCAGACTCCTCCTTACATTTCTCCTATTTGCAGGAAACCATGGCGATAGAAGATGGTCCCCACTTTCCCAGTAAATCCACACAAGATGGAAGGAGTAGAATAAAAGCATTAGTATTTCTTGCTAGGTGCACTCATTTTACTGAAACATGGTGGACAGCTGCACGGTAGGCAAGGGAAGGATGCTGACAGACAGTGAACAGATTCCTGCCATCATGGTAATACATCAGGAACGGCTGGAGTCTTAAGCAACTGTATTAGGAGCAGGGACCTCCTCAAAACACAGCTGGAGGCTTATCCAGCTTGGGAGGCCCTGTGAGGAGGTGATACCTCAACTGAGACATGACGGATGAGCAGGAATCAGTGTCTGGGTACCAGCTGTTATGTCAAGAAGACCTGAGTATTGAACCTTGAGTATTTTCCATGGACTTGAGAGTTTTCATGTGTTTTAAATGCCAACTTTAAAATACCATGACATTATTTGTGTGAGATTCACCTTGATTTGGGGAAGTGTCTAAATAGATGGGACTCAAAAGGAGAACCTTACTTTCTTCACAGCCAAGAACAATTCTCTGGAGTTAAGGAGTGTCAGGAATGGAGTAGTAAGTACCCAGTCTCCCTTTCCCTAGGTCTAACAGGTGCAGAGGCCATATTAGGTCCTGCGTGGATGACAGCGGCAAGGAGTCCCTTTGCTTGGCCAATGACTATTTGCAATCTTCTGACCCTGTGCCAGTTGATGTGCAAGCCTTTGGGACAGATGCAGAAGTCCATGTGACAAGCTTGCTAATCTCACAAGCTCAAATCCAGTGGCAGAGGAAACCAAATCCTTGGAATGCCCAGCACATGGCAGGGGCAATACCTGGTGAACTAAATACTTGATTTCCAGCTGGGATTATTCTCTCCTTTTCATTGATATGGACACTAAAGCATGAGTTACAACAGAGCTGAATTCGAGGCCTCCTAACCAATGAAGTTATTAAATTAGATGCAAACCCCTTAAACTATGTCTTACAATTGCTATTATAAAATGCCACTTTAGGTGCACGCCTTATTTTCTTTCTAGAATAAATTCATTCGGAAAGTTATGGGAGATTAACAAGACACAAGTGGTTATTATGAGTAGGTGCTGAAAACGAAGCTCTTCTCTCCACTCCCTTTGATTTCCTCACCCCTCCCAGCAGTGCCTTTGTACAGTCCTTGAAAAACACAGGGCACCGTGGTAGCCGGTAGCACAGACTGCCTTCTTCAGATTTCCCGAGACAGCCTCTGCGGGTGCTCATTTCCAATGAATAAGTTGGGATTCTAAGCAGCGGCCATGGGTGCCCCTCTGGTTATTATTATTTGCCTTTGGGTGACTTTTCAGCCTTTCCTTAGTTCTTCCATGAACTTGAGTGTTTTCATGTGCTTTAAAAGCTGACTTTCACACGCCATAAGGTTATTTGTGTAGGATTTGCCTTGATTTGGGCAAGGGTCTAAACAGATGAGACAAGAAAGGAAAACTTAGAGATGCTGTGAGGAGACAGATCTTCCTCCCAAGGTTTTTCCTTTCCTCTAATTCTCTCCATTGAAGAATCTGCTCAACCTCTGCTGAGGATCTTAGGAACTAACACAAAACCGACACAATTGTGAATAACACTGAGGTATTGGGTCAACACATTTTTAAGGCCATTTTCCTCTTGAGTGTCACTATGACCTAGGTGGAATAGTCAGAGCAGGTGTCCCGTCTCTACTTGATAGAGCATGAGTCCCAAGATACATGAGATTTGTCTAAGGCCAACTGACAAAGAAGTTGCAGAGATACACTGTAACTGGCCTCTCCTGCCTCCCAGGAAAGTTCTCAACCAAACTTGTAGCAATGTAGATGCTGCTTCTATCATTTGCTTCTAGACTTTCTCATAGCCTCATTTCCCATTTCATCCTCCTTTGAATATCTATTTCTGATCTCATGGTTTAGCAATGTAACATATCTACATTAAAAAAAATATAGGACTTCTTAGCTTTGGGGTACAGTTCAGTAATAGACATATGCTTATTATGCTTGAGGTCCTATGTGTGACTGCCAGCGCACATGGGCGTGTGTACACACACACACACACACACACACACACACACACGCCCCATTAAAGACTCTTACTGCTTTATGATGAAGACGAAAATAACAATTGTAATAGTACAAATAACTAATAATTATTGGTCATTAAGTGTACCAGAATAAAAGACTTTTATAAGCCTCTACTCTCTGTGCTCTAATCCAATGATCTTGTAAAGGCTGAGGCTTGAACCTTGATTTTGCCATCTTTAAGCCTGACCTCAGTTGGGATCTCACACTGCCTTCCAAGGGAAGAAGGGGAACACATGGGAGCAGAGCCATTGAGCTCTTGGAATGCTGCTTTTCATTGTGAAGTCTACGTGTGTTTCTGCCTGTCCAAAATACGACGTAACAACCACAGACTAGCAGCTGGACCCTGGAATGACAACACAGAAAGAAACCCTAGAACTGTTGATACACATGCCTGCCCCTGCTAAAGTAATCCCCTCCCCCAATTGCCTGCCAAAGGATCTTTCTGACACGAGTTTATGCTTCTTTTTCTACAGGAGGAAATATAAGAAAACGTCCCAGAGGTAAGTGCATCTTTCTGGGAAAGGAGAACCTTCTGGGCTGTGGTTGGCTGAGTTGTGATACAGCTCTTCACAGGTTTGGCTTATACTGCACTGGAATTGTAATAAACAGTCCCTGAGTCCTCTTCA
>CABHPP010101295.1:0-11471 GCA_902168425.1 Peromyscus attwateri | reverse complement strand
AGCCATATAGGATACTGGAACTTGTTTTTGAGTGCTGAGAATGCTGGGAGTCCAAGTACCAAAAGTTCTATATCCCTGCCTGTACCTGTCAGTCCTCTCCCATTCCCTCACTGTCCTGATACTGCACTCTGAGTGTCTCTGCAGGCATTGAGAGGCGTCGGGGAGCCACACCCTGTGGGTCTGGTCCTACCTTCCTTCCACACTGCAAGCTGCAGACTGGGGAAAAAAAAAAAAAAAAAAAAAAAAAAACCCCGCATAGCAGGGAGACAGCAACAGGAAACTGGGCTCAAGTCCCCCATGTGTGGTCATCACTAGTGTGTGCTCCTGGGGAGGCCACTGTCTGGGTCCTGGGGTATAGTTCTCATCTTTCAACTGGAAGAGTGGGTGGGGTCTCTGGAGTTTTCTATTGTGCAGGGGTATCAGTCACCTGGGGAGGCTTTTCATGTTTGACATTTGTTTATTCATTTGTGTGTGTGTGTGTGTCCACACGCCACATGCCACGTCACACTTGTAGAGGTCAGAGGACAACTTGCAGGAATCGGTTCTCTTAACACTGTGTGGGTCCTAGGGATCAAAGCGCAGGTGATAAGGCTTGGCAGTAAACACACCTTTACTCAATGAGGCATCTTATTGGCTCCAAACCTGGGGACACTTAAGCTGAGCCCCCTCGGCCCCACCCGGAGACTCTGACGTAATGGTCAGCTGTGAGGACCAGTGAACCCTCAGCAGATTCCTGTGTCATACAGCAAAGAAATCCTGACACCCGGATGACTCAAAGACTTCTGCAGAAGTTTGATTCAACAGCTCCCATAAGAAGACAACTGAACCACAGGCCACACTGCGGATCGCCACATTGTTAGTTAACACAGCCGCTTTTGTTTTTTTTTTAATCATGTTTCTGCCCTCACCTGATTCCTCTCAGACCCACCTGGCTATCCAGCCAACTTTATGTTCTTTGTCTCGCTTAGAAAAAAAATAGACAAAAACATAAAGCATACACAAAATGGGAATCAAAACAAACAAACAAAAGACCAATAAGATAAAAAAAAAATGCCCAGGTGAAACCAGATGAGACAAAATGTCTACAAAAATATCAGCCAGTTGGCTGTGTTGGACAACCACCACTGGTACTGGGCCTGCTTGGAAGTCTGGTTAACGATCCCAGCGAGACTCCATTAGAGAAAACAGACCTTTCCTTTGCCAGTGGGAATTGGTTAGGGGTGGGAACCTATGTCTACTTCCCCCTCTCAGTGCTGGGACCCCTTCTGGCATGTGGCATGTAGAAATACATGCAGGCAAAACACCCATACACATACAAAAATAATAATCTTTTAAAAAATTAAAAAGAAGCTGGGCGGTGATGGCACAGGCCTTTAATCCCAGCACTCGGGAGGCAGAGGCAGGTGAATCTCTGGGATCAAGGCCAGCCTGGGCTACAAAGTGATAGCCAGGGATGCACAGAGAAACCCTGTCTCAAACCCCACCTCCCCTAGAAAAAAAAAAATTAAGAAGAAAGTGACATGAACTGAGTGATACAGCTTCCATATTTGGAGCAGTGAGGGAGGGAACAGATGAAAAAAGACTCCGTGTGAGCTGGTTGTTGTTGGAGATGGGTGGGGGCATGGGGGAGTGGCGTGTGGGGACACAGGACACTGGATCTAGTGGCAGATAACAACCTCACTCTATGACTTTTCTGACTCCAAACACTGTAAACTTCTGTGGAATGGTGTTTTTTGTTTGTTTTGTTTTAATTTTCCACAGTAAATAACTAAACCAAATACTTGGTTTTGGTGTATTAATAAGCTACCATGCACAAATCCATCTCTCTCCGTTTTTCCCACCCCATGCCAACCAGACAACAAGACTTTTGTCAGTCTGAAACCACAGACTCTCCAGGTCCAAGTGGACACAACTAACTTCATCTAAATACACGAATCTAAGCTGGACCGTAGACTGAGGCAGAGAGAATTAAAGGATGTAAGAATCTTCGCTGAGAATAAAGGAGAGCGTGGAAGCAGATTAGGTCCAAGGTATCTACTCAAAAAGCATCAAATTAATTTGCATTGGATCCCTTTTACAAACCAACCTTTTTAGTTTGAGCTTCCTGATAGCTCCCTGAACTCTGTCAATCATTCAGCATCTCCGCCTCTAAAGCCCTTAGTTGTTGTGAAACTCTTTTTGTTTTCTGCAGCACTGCTTTTGAGAATTCCGCTAGCAAACTCATGGAGCCTGGAGAGAAGATCCGTCACGCACCACCAGGCTCCCGTCGGCGAGAGTGGGAGAGCAGGTTCCACTGTCTTTGCAACAGAAGGTAATTAGAATTATAGCTGTAATAAAGAGCTACACTCTCAGCTTCCAGGAGGTCTGTTTTACAGAATGCTCGTGTGGGACAGACCAATAGAAACGGTTGCTTTCGAACACCGTAAGCTTCCTAGGGCACGGGAAGCTTAGCCTAAGGGAAGGCCGGTCATAGCTGGCCAGAACATCAGAGGAAGACCCATCTCCAAAGCCGGCCAAGCTGCAGCAAAGTTAACCGTGCTTTGTGGCGCAGCACTCACTGATTGTGTGGTCCAGACACTACTTCATGTTTGCCCAAGTCTTCTTCTCACCAGAGCAGCATGAGGGACAGGCTGGCAAGCTTAAGCAGCACTCTTGACTTTCAGGTAGCCTAAATTTTCAAACCTAATGTTGAAACAACTAGCTGTGGTTTTTAAATCTCTCCCACACCCCTAACGCTAGAGATTGAGCCCAGAGCCTTGTGCATGCTAGACAAGCACTCTACCACTGAGCTACATCCCCAGCCATTTTTGTTTTTAATCTTTGAAGTGCTTTTCAAAACCAGATGAAGAATTATAAGTTGTTCATTTAAAAAATAATTTGGAGTCCTCCTCCACAATGTTTGAATGTGAAGAGGCCTCACTTAACATCAGTGCAGCCATGACAGGCTGCAGACGAACAATACTGGGACTAGACCTCACCATTACAATAACCAGGAGAAGCACAAACTGTACCTTGCTGGAGACCAATCAGAATTGAGACAACCAAGTACTAAATGCTCTAAGACATAAAGGACAGTGTGGTGTCTTCGTTCCTGTTTCCTCACGCTGTATGTACCTTTCTCTGCTCTGCCGTCACTTCCTGAGATTAAAGGCCTATATGCTTCCCAGTACTAGGATTAAAGGCATGTGCCACCACTGCCTGCCTCTGTCTCCAGTGTGGCCTTGAACTCACAGAGATCCAGACAGATCTCTGCCTCCCCAGTGATAGGATTAAAGGAGTGTGCTACCACTCTCTGGCCTCTATGTCTAATCTAGTGGCTGGCTCTGTCCTCTGATCCTCAGATCAGGGTACACAACATATCACCACATTTCCCCTTTTTTGTCTAAAATAATAAAAACTAAGGCAGTTCAGCTGAGACCCTTTCGGGTGAAGACTCAGAGGATTTCAGTCAGAGGATTTGTGGAGTTGGTGAGGTAATAGGTGGAGGCTATGGCTTGCTCTGCTTCTCTGATCCTCAGATAAGTTTATTAGGGTACATAACGTATTACCACAGGACAGCTTATGTAATCTGTATACAGGTCGCCAATTTCCTTACACCAGTGCCAGTACCAATCCCTGTTTGACAAGACTTCTGTTACCTCACTCCTGCCCAGTCAGGAGTTTAACCCTCATCTGAATCCAGAATTCCCCTACCCTCCATCCTGTACTCCTTAAAACTCTGCCATAACTGAGCTCAAGGCTCTCCCTCATCCAACCTGAGCTTGCAATAAAGGCTCTTTGCTTTTGCATATGAACTTGGACTCCTGGTGTTCCCCGAGGGGCTTGTGACATGGGCGTAACAGATGCAGCGCAGCAGCTCCAGGCTGGTGGTAGAGAAGAGCTTTCATGCTAGGGTTTTCCATGCAGAAGCTGCTCCTGTCTGTCCTGTGCCTTCCACACCAACCAGACAGCAAGGGCCTTTCTTAGACAGAAAGGAGATGGGTGTGGTGGTTCAGTCAGCAATGTCTGCCCCACACACACCAAAATGGGCAGAAGGCACAGTGTTCAGTCACTCTCACCTCAGCAATGTTTAGCACAAAAAGTACATCAGAAGAAAATGGAGACTTTGCCCATGCTAGCACAGTGGATATAATTCCAGATATTTCTGAACACAGGACTGGATCTTTTTCACCAGCAAAGATATAGACAGCCACAGATTATAATTCACAGACTGTAGGAGGAGGTCACTTGAAACAATCTCAATCTTGGCTCTTTTTGATAAAATATAGGCAATGCCATCGGTCCTACTGTGTGTTGGGAACATTCCATAACAGAACAGATGGGTGTCTGGTAGTACACAGAGAATACTTTAAAACGTCCATGTTCCTTCCTATTTGCAGGAGTGCTGGCAGCATCCCTTCTGAGTCAGCTGGTCCATTTCTGCTCAGTAGCTGGTCAACTTGCACCACATCAGAGCGGGCAGAGAGCGGCCTGAGCGCCGCTTAGGCAGTGTGCAGAAACTAAACTGCCAGAGAGTTTGTGATTAGATCCAACATGCTATTGGAAGGAAGACCATGGTTTACTTTTTTTCCTTTTTCTTTCTCTTTCTTTTTAATCATTTTCGATCTTTAGCACTAGTAGCTGGCAAGCTCCTACGTTGAAGCCCTGACCCCTAGGACCTCTGAGTGTGGCTGTCCCTGGAGACAGGGTTTCTACAGAGGTGTTAGGTTAAAATAAAGCAGTGATGGTGGGCCTCGGTCCCAAAGGACTGGGGTTACTGTACAAGAGGAAGTTTGGACACAGAATGCACAAACGGAAGGACATGTGAAGACAGGACCAAGAAGACACCTGTGGGAAACCTCAGAACTCTGACAAGACAACATCTTGATCTTAGATGTCTGGTCCAGAACAGTGAGAAAACACAATCTCTATTGTTTAAGATGCCCATCTATGGCCCTGGGTTACAGCAGCCCTAGCTGCTGGACCCAGCTATTCTGCCTTGCTCCTGCATCTGGAGTCTGTACATGCTCCTTTCTAGGATATGCCACAGTTTCCATCATTGTCCAGGGAAGTTTGCAAACCAGGTCAGGAGATATTTGCACCTGTAAACTACCCTGAATCTGGATGGAAACAGGAACCAAAAGTAAAGGCTTCTAAAGTGTCTTAACATTCCAAGAAACTGCCAGAATGGCTCCCAACATGACTGCTCCAGTTTCCAGTACAATAAATGAGACTTCTAGCATCTCACTGTGGTGATATTTTATTTGTGCTGAAATGTGGTGATATTTTATTTGTGCGCTAATAAATAAAGCTTGCCTGGAGATCAGGGGGGAAAGGCCAGTCATTTTAAGTAAACAAAGAAGTCAGGCAGCACACACCCTTAATCCCTTAGCAGGCAGGATCTCTGTGTGTTCAAGGCCACACTAGGGAACAGAATCCAGTGTGGTGACACACACCTTTAATCCAACCAAAGAGACCTGGAGGTCTGTACAGACAGACAGACAGTGACAGAGCTGTGTAGGAAGAGGAAATGAGGTAGCTGGACTAAGAGCCAATGAGAGGGCAGAAAACCAAGGCATATAAGCCTGGGTAGACAGGAATTCATTCTCTCTTTTTGGAAGTTGTGGAGTTGGTGAGGTGAGGTTAGCTCATGGCTTTCAGTATTTCCCTGATCTTTCTAAGACTTTAACCCAAATTTCTGGCTCCATGTTCTTTATTTAATAAGAACATTTAGAAATTCATCTACATTAGGTGTCCAAATAGTGGGGCAGGAATTCACAAAAAAGCCACTTGCCTGTGGCCTTGCAGGCCCCAGCTCAGCCAGAGCATGTGGCCAAAGCTGCACTCAGCCGGAGCTGCACGCTAATGGAGCTACAAGTGGCCGGAGCTGCTTGTAGGCTTACAGAGCCCCTGGCTCAGGCCATGTGGCTTTTTTTTCTCCTGGTGGGTGGTGGGCTCTCTCTCTTTCTGGATTCCCATTTCAGACTGCCACCACACTAGGTAACTGCTTTGAAATTCCCTCGGACTTCTACTGTTCTACACAGTCGACAGATTTGGTAAGTCAATTAAGATATCTTAAAGGAAGAAATTAGTTAAAAGAGAATTTTTTCCCACATTAAAAAAACAGGAAACATTTTTACCATAGAAGGAACTTGGTCTCTGTTTGATAACACATTAGACAGTCTGAAAATGGAATAATTAAATACGGCATTTAAAATGTTTTAAAAATGTAGACTTTCCTGGACAATGAGACATGTCTGCTTCTGGCAGCACTGATTTACTTCAAAGAGGAAGATGGGCATTGAAGACACTCCATATGGAGTTTATCTTCTTCTTGGGGCCATTTGAGCAAGAAACTGCTCTTGCCTGGGCTGCTTGACAAAATGTTGTATAGACTGCACTGGACATGCAGGACCCATGGAAAAATGACCACTATATTTTGCCAAAACAAGGTGAGATGATCCTTCAATTTCCTGCTTTGCAGAGGAGACTGTCGGATATTATGCAGGACATAGGGAGAAGTGACTGAGAGACTCTAGACCTATGGGCTGAAGATGGATGCCCCAACATTGCAGAGGAACTTTGGATGACTGTCCAGGCAGCCAGCTGTCTCTGTCATTTCCAGAATTTTGGAATTTGCTTACAATGCACTTCCTGTTTACTTAGGTAATATTATATCCTTCTGGGGTCTTTGATGTAGTTGAAGATTAGATAGTTATAATTATGGTTTTCCTTAGTTATTATAAAAGATAAATTAGATATGAAACTTTAAACTCACAAATATAGGATAGATGATAGAATATTTTCTTTAATTTTGCCAAATACAAATAGACTAGGTATTGTAACTGTAATTCTTGCTTGATAACTGTTCTATTATATGTAATTTTACTATGTTAAAATGAAAACCTTCCATTTTGTTTAGACAGAAAAGGGGAAGTGCTGTGGGATGCCTTTCTGTATACTGTGAATATGTGTTGCTATGATTGGTTAATAAAGAAGCTGCTCTGGCCTATGGCAAGTCAGGTTATAGCCAGGCAGGAAATCCAAGTGACAGGAAGAAGAAAGGAAGAGGCAGAAGAGATGTGAGCCAGCCACTCAAGGAGCAACATGTAACGGGATGGAGGTAAAGCCATGGCCATGTGCCGACACATAGATTAATAGAAATGGGTTAATTTAAGATGAAAGAGCTAGCTAGCTAGCAAGAATTCTTAGCCATTGGCCATTCAGTTTGTAAATAATATAAGTATCTGTGTCTTTACTTGGATCCAAGCAGCTGCAAGAGGCGAGGGGGAGAGATTTGTCCTGACCATGGACTGTGTGGGATACAGGAAATCTTCCGACTACAGAACTACAGAACAGCTACAGACAAGGGAACTAAAGGCGGACGTGAGCAGAGGCTGTGGTGGCGGTGCTGTGTGCCTGAGGGCGGGGCACTCACTCCAGGGCTTGGAAGACGTGACACACATGCTTTTAGCTGCACCAGGATAGTTTGGCAGCGGGTTGAGAAACGTGTCTCCAGTTACTCTGAAGGAGTCAGTGAGGGTCAGCAATGTGGGCATCTTGTGACAGAGTGTGCCATTCCCAGGAATTCAGTGAAGGACCAACTAGGCCAAGCCAGACACTAAGGTTGGTGCTCTCTAGGACACCTCCTCTAACTTTCCAGCAACCTGGGAAGTGGGTGTGTGCCCTGCTTCTAACAAATTGTGTGTATGGGGGGAAGGTGAGGTATTTAAGACTTACAGTGCCACGTGTAACAGTCACAAAGGTCACCAGTGAGGGATCCTTTTAGACCATTGTTCATAAATTTATTTGTGAAACCGGTGGAGCTCAGCTGCCACTCTTTGGGGCTCCCTCCCCCCATTGGAGAGTCAATGGAGATCCTCTCACGCACTCCTCCGCCCCTAGGCTGTATCTCCTCTCCAGCCCTTGTACATTTTTTTTTGATTTTGAGATAGGGTCTTAGTAAGTTGCCTAAGCTGGCCTTGAACTCACCCAGGAGCCTTCAAACCTTTAGTTCTCCTACCTCAACCTCCCAAATAGCAAGGATTCCAGGCCTGTGACACCAGACCCAGCTTTGCTGAGTCCTTAAACACCCACGCAAATCCGTCCCATAGGGTGTTTTTTATTCTTTCCTTGTTTCTTTTCTTTTTAAGATAGGTTTCTATTCTGTAGCCCAGGTTGGCCCAGGGCTCACTATGTAGCCCAGGTTAGCCTCTAACTCACTTCAGCTTTCCAAGTGCCAGGATTACAGATGTGAGCCACCACACTCAGCACATAGGCCTCAGTTCTGTGTGTGTGTGTGTGTGTGTGTGTGTGTGTGTGTGTGTGTGTAAATGTGGACATACACGTGATGGGATGCATATGTGCCACTACACATATGTGAAGGTCAGAGGGCAACTTTCAGGGGTAGGTTCTCTCCTCCCACCTTGCAAAGGCAATGTCTTTGTTTCTGCCCTGCTGGGTACTCCACACTGGCTGGCACTTGAACTTCTGGGCAATTTTGTCTCTGTCTCCCAAGTCACCAAAGAAGTCCTGAGAATACAAATGCATGCCATGACATCTGGCTTTCTTATGTGGGTTCAGGAAACTAAACATATGTTTTCAGGCTTGCACAGTAAGACCGTTTAATCTCTGAGTCATCTCACCAGCCCTCCACCTTATTTTGAGACAGGGTCTTTCACTGAGCCTGGAGTGCACTGTTTTGGCTAGACCAACTGGCTGGCAAGCCCCAAGAACCACCTACTCACCAGAGGTGAGGTTACAGCCTCACACAGCTATGCTGGGCTTTGATGTGGATGCTGACATTTCAAACCCAGGTCCTCATGCTTACAAAGCAAGTGTTTTACCCTCTACACCATCTCCTTACCCCCACATCACAGGTTCTTTTTTCTTTTCTTTCTTTCTTTCCACCACTCTCCCTATGCAACACTGTCTGTCTGTCCTGAAACGCAATATGTAGATAAAGCAACTGGCTATGATCTCACTCCTGCCTCTGTCTCCCAAGTGCTGATGTTAGGGTCCTTGAGAAGTCCCGTAAAAGACCACTAGTCATGATGCAATCAGCAAGAGCGTTTATTATACCAGCATGCTTATGGAGTCGTTCACCTGTACATACAAAATGGCAACGACCCCGAGAGGGTCATGTGTGGTGAGGTATTGTGTACCCTAATAAACTTGCCTGAGGATCAGAGAAGCAGAGCAGCCAGCCATTTCTTACCTTTACGAAATGCTCAGCCTAAAGAGAGTGAGTTCCTGTTTCCTCACGCCTTATATACCTTTCTCTGCCCTGCCATATTACTTCCTGATTAAAGTCGTGTGTGCTTCCCAAGGCATGAGATCTCAAGTGCTGGGATTAAAGGTGTGTGCCACCACTGCCTGGCTCTGTTTATCTTCTATACTGGATCAATCTCATGTAGCCCAGTGTGGCCTTGAACTCACAGAGATCCAGGTGTGTGCCACCACTGCCTGACCTCTATGTCTAACCCAGTGACTGGCTTTGTCCTCTGATCCTCAGGCAAGTTTATTAGGTTACACAATGTATCACCACATTCTTGTAAGCTCCTTTTAAGCACAGCTAAGGGGAGTTACAGGCTTGGAATGATCATTTTTATCTGTGATAAAATGATATGCAAGTGGCAATCATATTAGTATGTTTCTAATTGGTTAGGGCTAGCAGGGGTTGGCTAAGGCTGAAGCTGTTCCATTCTTGAGCAAGTCTGGACAAGTCACAAGCTTTGTCTTTGTTTGGTTATTGCCTTGAAGTACCTGAGGGGATGAAGGAGGGAGTTGGCCCAGGCCTAATACATGTAATTCTCCTCATTCTTACTGTCAGAGGTGTTGGTAATTGATTTCCCTTTGTGGCTTCCTCAGAAACTGTCTGTCCAGTTTAAAGAGCCAGGAATTGAGACCTAGTTCTTAACTGAGTTAATAGGAGCCTGTTGTGACATTTGCTTGGCCTTCTCACTGGGATTAAAGGTGTGCACTGCCACCACCAGCCACATCATAGATTCTTAATGAAGAATCGTTAAGATTCTGCTGAATCAGAGTAGAACAGACTCCTACACCAATGTTGCAGAGTGCCACAGATTTCTGTGCAGGGACATGAACATGAAAAGCAGACACCAGGCATGGGAAAGGTAAAGGCAAGCCACTGATGCTCATGAGTTTGAACGAATTGGTGTACTGTCTAAACAAAAAAAAAAATCACTCCCCATCACCGAGAACAAAACCACCAGAGCTGAAAAAACACATCTCAACTCTCAGCAGGGGCACGGACATCGTAAGCAACACTCAGCTTGGATGCAAAGTTGTCCAAGAAAGGGAATTAAGACTGAACCCAGCCAGCTGAGAAGCAGAGGAACCTGCTTTGCTCTGAAAGCCTCACAAAGCACATTCTCAGGAGTTTGCATGACAGGAACAAAATGTTCGCCAGTTAGATGATAGTATCAAGAGTGTTTGCTTATTGTCCTGACTCATGATTTACATACATACTACATTTTATAGCATGTCTGACATTATGAATTAATTACTTGAAGAAGAATCATGCATACACATTGTTATGGGGAGCCCACCAGACATGATCACTTAAGACAGTTTATAGCTAATTGAAAGTCTTTATTCCAGCCGGCTGGGACTACACTCAGGTATTTTTGGAACCCATGTGTAGCAGCCAGTATTCAGGGTAAAGGGTTTTTAAAGGCAAAAACCACATCTTGGTATATTGCTTGGCAGCTTCAGGGAGAGGTCTTGCTCAAGCAAGCCGTTTAACAGAAGCCAAGATAAGCTAGCTTGAACATCTTGACCTTAGGTTTCTAGAACAGAGTTGGTTAATTATCCATGGGATTCTCCATCAAGGAGATCAAAATAGTTAGACCTAAAATGGCCTCAACAAGAATACAAGGTGGAGGAACCTCTGCACTGCCTTGCCCTGACATAACATGAATAGACACCTCATTAAGTTTATCTTACTGTAAAATGTCAGTCCCAAAGGGAGCCGCCAGCATGGGATTCTGTAGACTGCTAGGCATGTGAGTTAAGATGTCACCTTGTAGGCCAGGTGGTAGTAGTGCACACCTTTAATCTCAGCACTTGGGAGGCAGAGGCAGGCGGATCTCTGAGTTGAGGCCAGCCTGGTCTATAAAGCTAGGGATAGCCAGGGCTACATAAAGAAACCCTGTCTCCAAAAACAGCAAACAAACAAACAAACAAACAAAGCAAAGCTCATGACCCAAAGTAATGGAGACAGATGCAAAATGAAGGCAGAGGTGTCAGGTATTCATCCTGTTCTTAGTTACCTTGTGACCTGAGTGAGGTGTTGATATGTTTTGGCAAAATCTTTTTATTATTTATTTATTTTCTTCCTTTTCTTTCTTTTTTCCCCTCTTTATTTCTTTGAAGGTTTTGTGTGTGTGTGTGTGTGTGTTTGTGTGTGTGTGTGTGTGTGTGTTTGTGTGTGTGTGTGTGTGAGTGTATGTGTGTGAGTGTGTGTGTGT
>CABHPP010101293.1:1877-12564 GCA_902168425.1 Peromyscus attwateri | reverse complement strand
CCAAGGGCAGGGGGCTGATTCTGGATAGTCAAAACAGACACAGTAAAGTGAGAAGAACACCCAAGGGCAGGGCAGTTTTGTACAGCAGTGGTGCTATTCTGCCCCTCTTTCTGTTGAAGGTGGTAGAGCCCCATATCCGTAGGTATAAAACAGAAGCAGTGAGGCAGAGTATGAGTGTAGAACCAGGAAAGGTGAAGGAATAGGTGTTTCCTTCTGGAAGGGTCCATTGTATTTAAAGGATCATAATACTGTCATGGGCTGTTTAACAAGGCATTCCTATAATATTATATGTTAACATTATATGTTGTTTTACACAGCATTTGAAAAACTTTAGGCTGTTGATGATTATGGCGTCAAGAAACGTCTGGTGTATAACAAGGAACTTCCTCTTCGGTTCGAGAGGTTGGATGATCCAATATTCAGCAGAGATTTTCCTCAAATCGATTTCATTGAGGCCTTTTAGTGTGAAATGTGACAGTAAAGACAGGGAGCCCTTGAAGAATGAGGACCTACTGAAGAACTTACTCACCATGGGAGTTGATGTTGACATGGCGAGGAGACGGCAGCCTGGAGTGTTTAACAGGGTGAGTACAAATGAGCAGGCGCTGAAGATATTCCTGCTTTCCAAAGGAGCTAGTGACCAAGTGATTGGTAGTATCATATCAAGATACCCACGAGCCATAACACGCACTCTTGAAGGTCTTTCAAAACGGTGGGAGCTGTGGAGAAAGATTATGGCATCAGACCTGGAAATTGTAAATATTTTGGAGCGTTCTCCTGAATCCTTTTTTCGGTCTAATAACAACCTAAACCTCGAGAATAATATAAAGTTCCTCTGCTCTGTTGGATTGACTAATAAATGCCTCTACCGACTGTTGACCAGTGCTCCTAGAACCTTCTCCAATAGCCTGAATTTGAATAAACAAATGGTTGAATTTTTGCAGGAGACCAGTATATCCTTAGGTCACAATGATCCCACAGATTTTGTCAGGAAGATAATTTGTAAAAATCCTTCCATCTTAATTCAGAGCACCAAACGGGTGAAAACTAACATTGAATTTCTACAGTCAACTTTCAACTTAAACAAGGAGAACCTGCTGCTTTTGATATGTGGCCCAGGAGCTGGAATCCTAGATCTTTCCAATGACTGTACCAAAAGGAACTACACAAATATCCAAGAGAAGCTGCTCTCTCTGGGATGCACTGATGAGGAGGTGCAGAAGTTTGTCCTAAGCTATCTGAATGTGGTCTTCTTGTCAGAGAAAAAGTTTAATGATAAAATAGACTGCCTCATAGAAGGAAAAATCAGCATTTCACAAATAATTGAAAACCCTAGGGTTTTGGATGCAAGCATAAATACTTTAAAAACTCGAATCAAAGAGTTGGTACATGCTGGATATGACTTGAGTTCATCAAACATTGCTCTCCTGTCCTGGAGTCAGAAAAGATACAAAGCTAAATTGAAAAGATTAAATGAATAGGACAGTACTGGAGGAGTCTCAAGGAATCTTACAGTGTAGTGCTATTCCCAGTTTGGGCATTTCAAAAACAAAAGTTTTATTTTTTTTAAATAAATATTTTAAAAATGTTTAAGATTACATTTATTTGTGTATGTGTGTTTTGTGTGTATGTATGTATTTTTGGGGGGGTGTGTCTGCATGTGCATGTGTTCACGTGTGTGTGCCTGCCGTGGCACATGGGGAGGTTGAGGACAGATTTTAGGAGTTGGGCCTCTGTGCTATGTGGGTCCCAGAATATTCTTAGTCATCAGGCTTGGAGGCAACGTGTCTTCACTCACTGAGCCGTCTTGCTGGCTCACAGGTTTTGATTTTCACCACAGACTCATGTATAATGATACTGTGGATATTTTGTCTCATAGGTCATAAGAACTCATAGTGTGCTCAAATATGGTCCTTCAGGCTACTCCTTCCTAGTTTAAGTTAGTGTAACAGTCTGTATACGGTGTAGGCTGTGGCTGCTCTGTCACAGTAGTTGTCCCTGAGTTCTCCAGTAGGACAGTGTGTAGAAAGATTGTGTGGAATTTGCTTTCATAGTTTCCAATCAGCTTTTAACAGTCAACAGATTTGGTTTGAGGACATAGCTTAGTGGGTGAAAGCTTTCTCAGCACATGGAAGGCCCTTGGTCAGAGGCCCAGCACAGAAAAAGAAATTGATGATTTTGTATGTGTTAGTTTTGTTTATTCTCACTGTTTTCAGTCCCAAGATTTTCTTTTATCTCAATATAAATAATTAGGGTTTAATTTCAGAGTGTAATGCCGGTAAAAATAGTAAAATGTTGAGTTTTCATCATTTACATTTTTCATTTCAACAACTAGTGTCCTCCCCATGACAAAATTAACTATGGGTTGGTATATTTGATTTCTTTTATGCAGGTCTGACTTAGAAGGTAGAATAATGACTACTCAAGGATGTTAATATCTTAGTTGCCAGAAGCATGAAGATATGGTACATTGCAGGTGTATTAAATTAAAATGTGCTTAAGTATCTCAGCACTTGGAAGGCTGAGGCAGGAGTATTCTGAATTTGAGACTGGCCTGGTTTATAACCTTGAGACTGTCTCAAAAATGCTTATGTTAAAAGTCTTACGAAGGGGAGATGATCCTGAATTCTTTGGGTGGTCATTAGGTCATCTAATCAGAAGGCCATTAAAAATGGAAGAAGGGTGTATAAGATGTCAGAGGGATACAGTGTAAGAAAGACTTGTCTGCTGTTTGGGGCTTTTATAGAGGAAGGAGCCATAGGTAGGGAATGTAGGTGGCTTAGGCACAGATACATTCTCCTTTAGGGATGGCACAGAAGCATTCTCCCTTAGGGCTGATCCTGTTGGCATGTTGAGATTAGCCTGGGGGACCAGTATCCAACCTGTGTCCTATAGTGTAGGAAAATAAGGCCTACAAGGCCAAGAGATGAGCCAATCTGGAGTCTGCCTGAGGGCCTAGCAACAGGTGCTGTCAGAGGTCCTGATCGTGCCCAGCCAATGAGAGGCAACCACACAATGTCACCAGATGAGGCCCCAGCCTGGGTGCTGGGTGGAGGGTATATAAGGCTCTCCCCATTGCTGAATATATGAGTCTGCCGGTTGCTTTTTACCTCACTCCCATAGTCTGTGTCAGTGACTTCGAGCCTTCTCCCCTCTCCCAGGAGAGAGCCCTTAGGACACAGCAACACTGGCTGTGTTTACAAGAGTAAATCTGTGTTGTTTGTAGATTGTACCTGGCTAGCAGAAACTGTGTAGCAGTTGTGGTTGTAAGTGCCATTGGGTTATACAGGACGAACAGAAGTATAATATACAACCATTGGGCATTAAAGACATGGGGGCAGGGATATGGGTGTGACTGCCAGGCAAGATTAACTTTTCAAACAATAGGGTTTGAGTGCAATTGAAGGAGAGCCTTTTTTTTAAAAAAATTTTTTAAATCAGATGAGACGTTAGAGACACACAGATCACAGAGTTGAGCACATCAGCCTGTAGACAGGCAGGTGTGCTCATGAAGGTAGAGGCTCAGGCTCCCACCAGGGAGAGCCGATTCTTGAAAACAAACAAGAGCAACAAAAACAAATTCCAAAGTTCCCAAGTAATATTTTGTTGTTGTTGCTGTAAGTGAAAGGAACATTCATAGTTTCAGTGGGTGTGTTTGAGAGTAGGTAGGAAATGAAATCACAAGAAAGAAGAAAAACTTATGGTATTGTCTTCCAGAGATAAGCCGCATTTTGGCCACCCTTCCTGGTTTTCTTTGTATAATATATCCATGCGAGCATGCAATGTGGCACATATTATTTGGGCATAGTACCTTGGGAAAGTACCGTGATAGTTGATGATGGTGACGCTGAATGTTGAAAAGTAGATGGGAGAATTATAATTCCATATTAGAACTTCATAGTGAACACAAAGCATTCATGCATATAAGTTTAGTCTTTACACATGCTGCATTAAGAAAAAAATTTCAAATATTTGATTAATAATGATACAGAAAGGATGGGATTGCATCAGTGAATCTTTTGTCTCTGTACCAAATACACTTAGAAATTAATCAGTTTAAAGTCCTTGCCAAAAATATGGTTTAAATCAGAACCAAAAACTTGTATTTTGCATTTGCAAAATAGATCTTGCATTTTTCTGCCCTCCTTGCTTAGCTAAGCTCCGAATTTAAAAGAAAAACAAGTGAAAACAAATGGGTAGTGGTCAGCCATATTGAAACAATCAGAAGAATTCAGAGGCATGAGCATCGTTTGAGGGAGTAACGAAATAATGAAAATGAGCAAGAAGATACACATGGGGGCTGGAGAGGTAGCTCAGTGGTTAGGAGCACTTGCTGCTCTTGAGACCTGGGTTTGGTTCCCAGCACCCATATCAGGCAGCTCACAAGTGTCTTAACTTTAGCTCTAGGAGATCTGATACCGTCTTCTGGCCTTCCTGGGCACCTGTATGCATGTGGTGCATATATACACGTTAAATAAATAAAAGATACAAATGACTTGCTTACATTCTATTGGCAATTGTTTCCTCCCATTATCAAAATTAATCCTGTCACAGCAGGTTCTTGAGGCAATATGGCATAAACAGAGGAATGAAACTTGAAGAGCCTCAGTGTTGGGAAATGTTGGCCTTTAAAACACCTGTCTGTCAGCCATGAGATAGTCAATCAGACTTAGGACCTTGTTCTTCCTGGGACTGTAGATCTAGCCAAGAACCAATGGTTGAGGAACTCATAGGTCCTAGGGAAGGGATGATATCAAACTGCTCTTTAAATATACAGCTATGCCCATAGATTCGTGCCCAGCTCTAATTAATCTCAGCTCTCATTAGAGAAACCTATTTGTGCAATGGGTGGTAGTTAATGCAGAAATTCACAACTAATCAAAGGGCAGAGAATAAATGTCTGTGGAGTGCTCAATCATTAATGGGACATCGGTATCATACATCTTCTCCTCAAACTCAGAAAAGTTTGAAGAGGCGGTAGAAAGATTTTAAGAGTCAGAGGTTGGGGCAAACTAGTGATAAACAGTGTATTCTGGACATGAAAATACCTTTGCACCCATGAATACACAGCAGCTTTGGTGGTCTGCACAAGACCTGCACTGGCTCAAGCCAGTTAGCATTTTAGTTTGGAGGGCAAAAGGTGCTCAAAAGTTCTCATCCCTAGCCGAGGGGTCATTGACAGTTGGTGGCTCTAGTGGAGAGAGAGTTAGCTGCTCCCTCTTTCATGGATGTGACCTCTGGTGGGCAGACCATGCTTCAGTGGATGGCTCAACACTGGTGTATATATGGGCACCACAAATTGGACTCAATGTGTTATTGAAAAAAAAGACATGAAATTGGGAGGGGTGGAGAGAGTGGATCCAGGAGGAGTTGACGGGGGAAGGTGAATATAATAAAAATATATTGTATGCATGTATGATGTTCTTTTAAAAGTAAAAAAAATATTTACAGTGGAAAGGAATTTGTTCTCTGGTAATGTACATTCATTGCTCAAATCATTGAACAATACAAAGAGATAAAATTACAGCTAATCATGAAATTATTGAGGAAATGTCCTTTTATTCTTAGTTGACAAGGATTTGTTTATTTAAATTAGGGATGAATGGATGAATGATGACTTTTGAGAAATCCCTTTAAAACCATCCCTTTCAATCCTTTAATGAATGGCATCAAGGGATTTTTTATATCATCCTTTGTTTTAATGAAAATTAACCTCTGCTTTTTTTAATCTCTCAGTTTACTTTCTGTTTCATTGTTAGTTCTTTTTAAAAAATTTATTCTCTCATATATTACGTCCCAATTGCAGTTTCCCCTCCCTCCTCTCCTCTTAGCTCCCCTCACCCCCACTCCTCCTCAGTTTCTCTTCAGAAAAGGGCAGAGTCCCCATGGATATCAACCAAACATGGCATATCAAGTTACAGTAAGACTAGGCACCTCCCCTTGTATTATGGCTGGACAGGGCAACCCAGTAGGAGGAAAAGGGTCTCAAAAGCAGTCAAAAGAGTCAGAGACAGCTCCCGCTCCCACTGTTGGGAGTTCCATGAGAAGACCAAGGTACATGACCGTAACATATACAGAGGGCCTAGGTCAGTCCCATTACAGGCTCCCTGGTTGTTGGTTCAGTCTCTGTGAGCCTGTGAGCCCAGGTTAGTTGATTCTGTGGGTTTTCTTTTGTCTTTGACCTCTCTGGCTCCTGCAATCCTTCCTCCACCTCTTCTGCAGGATTCCCCAAGCTCTGCCTGATGTTTGGCTGTGGGTCTGCATCTGTTTCCATCAGTTGCTGGATGAAGCCTCTCTGATGGCAATTATGCTAGACTCCTGTCTTCAAGTATAATAGGATATCATTAGAGATCATTTCATTGACTTGTTTTTTTCTTTTCTTTCTCTCTTTCTTTCTTTCTTTCTTTCTTTCTTTCTTTCTTTCTTTCTTTCTTTCTTTCTTTCTCTCTCCTCTCTCTCTCTCTCTCTCTCTCTCTCTCTCTCTCTCTCTCTCTCTCTCAGTTTCTTTTCTTTTTTTTTCTTATTGTGGTGGTTTTCTGATTGAGTGGCTATGCATGACAATTTATCAAATTATACATTTAAATGGTGTGGTCTTCAGTTGTACTTGTGCCCATGTCAAGAATTCCCCAGAGACCACCAAGGAGCCAGTTTCTGATGCAAGCACACAAGGGTCTTTTTATTTTCAGGTTTGAACTTGGACCGCCACCCTATGCACTGATGCAGTGGATGGAGGGAAATGTGGCAGCGGTGGAGGGCTCTGGGATAGGAGAGTTTTTAAAGGGAAAAACCACCAGCCAGGAATTACATGCCTTGCCTTGGCATTTGGGATTGGGTGAAGGGATATGGGGCAGGGTGATTTTAAAAAACTATTGGTCTAGACTTTCAGCACAAAACCACATTTGAAACTAATTGGCTGCTTCTAGGGTATCAGTTGAAGTTTTGTTGTAACGACATGTTCCTGAGATTCTTCCTGGAACTGAGTCCAGCCCCCCCCCCCCCCCTCACCGGGTAGTCTAAGATGACAGCCCTTCCTTAAGAGGGAGTCTGTAAAGTCAAGTTTGGCCCTTCATTGCCTTCACATACTCAGCCAAGTTGAACAGTTCATTCAACACTGGCTTAAAATGCCTGACCCCCTGTAGTAACTTCTACAATTTTAGCTCGAGATAGTGCGTGGTACGTCACTGAAATAGCAGCACTTGGGGGTATACAGGACCAGGAGTTTAAGTCCAGCCGGAGCTAGTGAGAACTGTCTAAAAAAAAAGAAAGAAAGAAAAAAAATTCTCTATGTTTGTATGTGTGTTTCTAGATCCTCTTCAACATTCTTAAACAAATGGATCTAACTTTATATGTCATGCCAAGAACAAAGCAATACCTCTTTTTAGAAAAGATGTTGGAAGTCCTAGTGGGAACAAATATTTATAGATTCATATTCATATCCCAAACTTTTTATTTTTATTTTAAGTGGAGTAATCAAGAGTCCTAAACTGTACAAGCCTCTGCCTTGGCCTTACTCTTAGCAACCTATACTCAAGTCACACTGTGGCCTAGGTTAGACCAGGGCTTCATACGCTGTTTCTACTTACAACTCCTTTTCCCTTGAGAAATTATTAGATAGCTGGGTATAGATGTATATAAAATAGGCATATAAGCAAAACATTTACTGATAATAAATCACAAAGAAATTTATTTTAAAGCAGTTCTTTGCTATACATATAAATTTCCCATTTATTAATGATTGAAGCAAATTTGCATACTATTGATGTACTTGTTTACTTTTACCCAAGCAATCTTGGCTAACTGTTTGATACTAGAGAACCTAGAGCGTTTTCAGTGGTTTTTTTTTTTTTTTTTTTTGGGGGGGGGTGGTGGTGATTGATAGTTTTGATTTTCTAATTGTCAATGTTGAGAACCAATTCACATAAATAGATGTGTGAAACAACGAAAATATGTTTAGGGCCATTGCAGAAATTGTTAGAAATTCTGTTCTATTCCTAACTAAGCTAAAATTTCTTTAAGGACTTTTCTTCAAGAACTCAGCATTTTTAAAAGTCAAACGTTCTAACACAAAGATCCACTAATTTGATGTGTGCTGGAGAATTACAATAGGAAAATAGTAAAAGCCGTAACCATTCTATTTTCATGAGAGCAGGAAACCTTAGGAACAGTGAAACACTACAGTTCATAACACACGGTCGTGTCCTGCTGAGGCGTTGCTGGCAGCGCTCCTCGGCACTGTACAGTGGCATGTGAGGTGCAAAGTGCACGTACTGCGCCCTCAGAACAAGACACTGAGTGCAGTTATCACGTGTGCGAGCGCTGCCAGAAACAGTCCGGATTCGGTACATGTTTGATTTAGAATGACCTTGTTTCCAAATTTTACACAGTGCCCATGTGACCCTCCGCAGTTGAAGACGCTGGGGTCAGACAGCGGGAACAACCCCTGAAGGGGTCGTTTTCATAGTGAGGGGCTTCTGGCACTGCAGGACTAAGAGCAATGGCTGGAATTTACCAGGACAGCCGTGCAGGCCTGGAGTGGTGATGGAGAGACTTCCATCTTTCTGCCCCTAGAAAACGGGCTTTTGGGACCTCGGCCTTGTAGTGAGCCACAGTGTTTCTTCAGTTAGTTTCTTTAGTTAGCAAGTGGCATCGCATTCTTGCTTCTTTTTCTGAGAGCAGACTATGAGCAGGCCTTGGCTGGAGATGCGCTTTTCTTTTTGCTTCCCTGCTATGAGGGAGCTCTGTTTGTCTGTCATGTTACCATGTAAATATTAGCTCGAATTCCTATAACTAAATCAGAGCACTTAGCTCCACCTCACCCCACTTGGAACACTGTATGTGACTATCTCTCAGACCTGCTCAGCCTCTCCCAATGCCTGGGTTTTGATGGAAGCCATATGCCTGCACTTCACATAAGCACAACATACATGGTTTCAGCTTATCAGCTGAGCTTCATGTGATAAACTTCATTGAATTTAAAGTTCAATTTAGTGTGTGAGCCACTGATAACAAAATTAATTATAGAAATTATGGATCACTCATAAAATATAGCCTGATAAAAACATTAAAATTATGTGTTAATCGTCCTGTGCTTACTTGTGTATAGAACTTTGTGAGCTGCAGGGGGAACTGTAGACAGCAGTTTGGCTATACAGTTTTCCAAAGGCAGATAGCTGCAAGTCTGGTTGATGATTCAGACTAAATGGAACATTCCATAGATACCACAAGGGTTCCAGTGGATTGTAGGCTCTGTCAGCCTCAAGCTGGAGGAAAAAAAACCAATACTTTGTCTGTTTTTGTCTTTTCGAGGCAGGGTTTCTCTGTGTAGCCCTGGCAGTCCTGGAACTCATTCTGTAGACCAGGCTGACCTCAAACTCAAAGAGATCTGCCTGCCTCTGCTCCCGAATGCTGGGGTTAAAGGCGAGCGCCACCACTGCCTGGCTTGGAAATATGCTCTTCCATACAACTTTTCTTTAGTTTAACAATTACTCATTGCTTTGTAAACAATTGGACACTTGGTAAACAATTGGACAGTTTTGAAATGATATAATTTAGGGTGCCTTTTGCATTCCTTCACCGTGACTTTAAAAATCTCTGCTTGTTATACCATCTGAATGCCTCAAAATTGTCTTCCAGATATGACAAGGAAGCTACATACACCCATGAAACACAATAATATGGCTGCCTAAACAAGACCTTAACAATAACCAATCTAGTTGACATGCCAGCATGGATGGGAGAAATCTCATGGGGCTCCACTCCTAGATGAAGAGCAACAGGCAGTTAATGATTTCTGAGAGGGGGAGAATCAGTCTTCCTCAGGGACAAACCTTCTAAATGGTTGTCCAGGACCAAACGATCAGCCCTAAGAACATGTACATGCAAGTAGCATTGAACAGATTCAGCAGGTTGTAGTAATGAATTATTCACATACACATGTAACAATAATAATCAAAGAAAAAGAGGTCATGAATTTGAGAAGGGGTGGGCATGGGAGGCATTGGAGAGAGGAGAGGGAAGGACGAATGATGCAGTTATATTTTACTTAAATAAAAAATTAAAAAATGCACAGTCCTTGTACTTACTTAGGTACCACTTCCATGCTGACCACCCTTGTTTAACTTCGACCTTTAAACCTCCATGGCATTTATTGTGTGTCTGTGTACAAAACTCAACACAGGCTGATGTTCCTAGAATCATTGCAGTTAATCCAACCCTTTATTAACCTTGTCATCCTTTGAGGAGGTTATATTAAAAAAAAAAAACCAAACATTCCAGGTGTTACATATGAAGTGAGGAAATTAGATTTTTTTATGAAAATAAATGTTAAATATCAGGTAAGCACATTATGAATCAATCTTGATTTCTACATGATTCTGAAGGTGTAAAGAGTAAAAATCTTTGTGCTTTTGAATTATCCTGTGCCATTTCTGACAGTGGCTTTGATGACTTGGACATATTTAACTATGGATGGTTATGCAACCTTAGATTGGAGGATTGATATGTGAGGGAAATGACCAAGTTGGAACTGAGAGGGACATATCTGTATTACAAAGCACCACACACAGCACACAACCTACAGGAGAGCACCACATGCACAGCTCATGACCTACAGGAGAAGCACTCACCACATGCACAGCACATGACCTACAGGAGAGCACCACATGCACAGCTCATGACCTACAGGAGA
>CABHPP010101292.1:0-14116 GCA_902168425.1 Peromyscus attwateri | reverse complement strand
CATATGATATATTTTACCTATAACATATTATAATGCATGTATTAAAAATAATGCATTATCTATAAATTATATACATTTACAATTTATTCCTTTTTTAAGCTACAGATATTTAGAATATGTATTTTAACATCTTGTTTGGTATTTTTATGGAATTTCCTGAGTGTGTAAACAAGTTGGTCTCTGTTTCTGTATCTGTTGTGGTGTTTCTTGGGCTCTTTTCCTTCTGTTGATTATTTTACTCCATTTCTATGTGTTAGTTGTTGTTTTATTTTATTTTATTATTATCAATGAGAAATTGTTTTCTAATAAGAGACAGAAATGGGGCAGATTGGTTGAAAGGGGATGGGGAAGGAATTGGGAAGAGTAGAAGGAGGAGAAAAATGTATCAGGATATATTATGTAAAAACATCTACTTTCAATAAAAGAAAATATGCACAACATATTAAAAAATAAAGCTATTTTGAGTAATATATAATCTAATATTTGAATAAAATTAAGTATTATCTGAGTCATTTTGATGAAAATGATACTTTACAGTAAAGTAATGAATGTAATAAAAGTGAGTCTGTGTTCATACCTATGTGGGTGTGTTTGAGTGTGTATGTGTGTGTATCACAGTACATGGATACCATGGAATATATGTAATTGTCAGATAACAACTTGTGGGAGTTAGTTCTTTCTTTTCAGTATGTATCACTGAAATTGAACTCAGGTCTTCAGGTTTAGTAACAATCACCTCTGAGCTAACTCATCCACCGGAGAAAGCAACGAAGAAATAAATAGGTCAACATGAAAATGTTAGTTACAAACAGATACAAACAAGAGTTCATAAGAGAACGAGAAATCAGTAAGTAAGTGGTTCTTCAAGAGACTGACTGGCTGGATCACTCTCATGGAATTCTCTGCTTTGGGTCACTTGTCAAAAAAATACTCTGGTACTGCAAAAGGTAATTTCCTAGTCTTAAGCAGACACCCTTTAGAGAAGTAAGTGGTTCTTTTTAAATGGATATCTTATCTTCTTATACAGAGTAAGAGAAAAACAAGCTAATAATAGAAAGCTAGGGACAGTACCATATTATTTTTTTTATCTAAGTTATAAACTTCAAATCATAAAATCAATAATCACACTCTTGGGCATATGCTGAGCTGAAAAAATATCACCAATATTCTCTTTTAGTTCTCCTAGTGCCAATGAATCTTGCTATCAAGCTACAGTTTATATATATTTTCACACACTACTTAGTAATTTAAATTCCATAAGCACCACCAGAGACACTTCTAAAAGAAAGAACCTTTTAAAGGTTTTTATTATGTGCCGTGTCATCATACTATGTCCAATTATTTAATTGTTTATATTCTTTTATCAATTTGAATAGGACATCAACTTGATAGTATACTCAATTCAAATATTAAATAAAGATGAAAAATTGTAAGTATTAAAACACAATCTACATAGTCAACTTTAGAGCTATACCCAACTTCTACACATGGCACAATTCTTTCCAAGAGTTGTGGAAGCAAAATTCAGGAGGAATCTATCAATCATTCTTTAGCAGAAACAATGTGTAACTGATTTAAGACTTCTCTCTAATGTATCTCTTATTTGACTCAGTATCCACATCCTTTATTTCTAATAACAAATAATGATTTAATTTGTGGTATATGAACTCTGACTTCTTGTAGTATATGAATACTACCCTTAATTGTAGACTTAAGTTTACTCTCTTTTTTCATTTAAAGTAACAGAATGCCTTTTATCAAAAGAAGAAATAATTTACCAACCAATATACATCTTTAACTTGTTTTTTTATTTGTTTTTTTTTGCTTGTTTGTTTTTCGAGACAGGTTTTCTCTGTGTAGCTTTGCACCTTTCCTGGAACTCACTCTGTAGCCCAGGCTGGCCTCAAACTCACAGAGATCCACGTGGCTCTGCCTCCCGAGTGCTGAGATTAAAGGCATGTGCCACCACCGCCCTATCGTATTTACTTATTCTCTCATGCAGTATGTCTCGACTGTAGTCTCCCATTCCTCCACCCCACCTCTCACTTTTATTCAATCTTTTTATTGTAACTAAATGCTTCAAAAGAGCAACTTGATAGTGTTCTTCAGTTTCTTCACAATTGCCTCATTTTAATTACTCTTTGTAATGCTTCAAATCTCTTACAAACTACTGCTTAAGACAAAAAATAACCTTGACTTTTATATTTATTTATTTGAGCTATTTATATTCCTAAGTATTATTGTACATGTGAATTGAATTTCCCCTTCTGTCCTTTATCTCTTTCTTATCAATCTTCTGCCAGTTACACCAAACTTCTAGTGCTAATTCAGCACTCTGAGTTATGTAATTTCCTAAAACCCTGGAGTTTATTTCAATAAATGATTGAGAAACTTCTTCTGTACCATGCACATTACCAGTGCCATCCAATGTAAAACTCTTCAACTCTTCTTCAGCTTTCGTCTCCATATATCAGGATTGTGGAAGTCTCATTATACACCACTTTCTCATTTTCTAGTTCTATGCTTCTAAATGTGCTTGCATAACATACAAATGTATTCTACTTTAAATTGCACCCATATACCTTATTTAGACATTGTTTCAATTACAGTATGAATTCATTAGCTAGTGAGATAAAATTATTAACTGTATATTACAATATTATCTTCCTTTGATAGTATTCTCCTACCACATTTGACTAACATCTGATCAAAATCAAATAACTAAATATTATTTTTCTAGTCACACATTTTCCATTGTTTATTTCAGAAACTAAAAATATGCAAGGATGAATAATTTCTTAAAATGTTTAAAGGAACATTAAATACGGTTGTGCAGCTCATACTAATTTAATAACTAATATTTTATGTATCTCCACCCATTTGTATGCAATTCTGTTTGCTTTCAGAATTTTGTATTTTATTCCTTACCAAATTCATTATTTTAACATGGTTTCAATATAACAGAACATAATTTATTCTAAAAAAAGCTATAACACTGTCAATGTTAAACTCATTTACAAAAGGATTAGGTAATTTCAAAGTAAGTTATGATATTGTGTAAATTTTAATTGACACAGAAAACAAAAAAAGTAGTATTGATGAAGTCTAGTATCATTAAAATAGACATGCAAAGATCATGCAAATTTATCTCTTAGTAAATATAAAAGTAAACAACCAATGCAGACACAAATAACACCCATAAAATAATCATATTGCAAGAGGATTACCTATGCAATTATGGAAACAAATACAGAGAGGTAGAGATTGAAACCAGGAAACAGAAAACTAGAAGGTTCACTGAAGATCTAAATCAAAATTTTGTAGCAGAAATTGTAAATTAATACTAAAATGAACGGAGCATTTTAAATCAGTTTATTTTGTATAAGTACTAATTATAACTTAAAGCATATGAGAATAAAAGGTATAGTGTTAAACAGAGAAAGAATGGATTCTAGCAAAACATTATTTTTATGATTGAAGTTTTTTTTTTTTTTACAATACCATTCAGTTCTACATATCAGCCACGGATTCCCTTGTTCTCCCCCCTCTTCCTCCCTCCCCTTCCCCCCAGCCCACCCTCTCTTCTCACCTCCTCCAGGGCAAAGCCTCCCCAGAGGACTGAGATCAATCTGGTAGACTCAGTCCAGGCAGGGCCAGTCCCCTCCTCCCAGGCCGAGCCAAGGGACCCTGCATAAACCCCAGGTTTCAAACAGCCAACTCATGCAATGAGCACAGGACCAGGTCCCACTGCCTGGATGCCTCCCAAACAGATCAAGCCAATCAACTGTCTCACCCATTCAGAGGGCCTGATCCAGTTGGGGGCCCCTCAGTCATTGATTCATAGTTCATGTGTTTCCATTCCTTTGGCTATTTGTCCCTGTGCTTTATCCAACCTTGGTCTCAACAATTCTTGCTCATATAGACCCTCCTCTTTCTCGCTAATTGGACTGAGGGATCTGGAAGCAGAGATCCACGGCTAGGCCCCAGGCGGAGCTCCATGATTGAAGATTCTAAGGAAGAGAATAGGGTAGGAAAAAATGAAACATAGGATCTGATATTTGCCCAATGGACTCCTAAATAGAAGGAAGTTCAACAAATGGAAGAATAACAAATTAGAAAAGTACTCCTCCAATAACATAAACTGATACTTGATGCTGTTAATGAGTGTGTTAGGTTTCATTATACTCTGGATCAAGAGATAGACTTGAATAATAGATTATACTTTCTTGGTACTCCTCTGATTCTTGATGAACACCACACAAACAACATATGTGCCACTTAGTCCCTCATTACAACCTGATGTTAGAAGGCTGAACACGTACACTTAGGTTTGAGAAGAACTTGAGCATATGAGGACATTAAGATTAATTGCATAGTGAATACTAAGTCTGAAGAAGTACCCAAACTCCTTAGTATTTTTGGAAAGATCATTGCAAACATAGCCACAAACTGAAAACAAAGTATTTTTGGAAAGATCATTGAAAACACAGCCACAAATTGAAAATAAAGTATTTTTGGAAAGATCACTGAAAACACAGCCACAAATTGAAAACAAAGATAAACAACTAGCTAATGTTATAATACACAGAAAATTTATCTCACATTTCCTCCAAAGCGTTTAAAAGCCCTGAGCACAACGAATAGCCAAAATAATGTTAATAAATGAAGTGACAGTTATTTGTATAGCCAAACACTTGGACAGTTTTAATATACTGTTTTAAAGAAACTCAAGTGAGTAACTTGAGAACACAGAAAAATGTATACAAATGAAAAATTTAACAGAGATATGAGAACATGTTTTAAGAGATTAAAGTAAAATCTTTGATCTGAAACATATACTGAAAGACCAACACAATAGAAGAATCAATCACAGAACAAATGAGATAAAAAAAAAAAAAGTTTAGTGAACCTGAAGACAACACTACCTGCAATGACAGTAGGAGAATTAGAAAGGAAGACAAAGAAGGGGATGCTATAACATATTTTAGAAGGCATTAAAATATCATATTTGGTTTACTGATACTCGTGCTCAGCATGGTAGAGATTTACTCAAAGAATTAAAAACATGATACTTCCCTGACCAGTGATGGTGACAGACACTCTGAAACAGAAATATCAAAGGATGCCAGTATAATCTAACTCAATAAAGTCTACCTCAATTCATGTTTAGTGATGTTCTCAAGGTGAAGTATAGGGAGAAGTTTCCCAAGGCAATAGTGTAAAGTAACAAACCAAGCATTAAGATATGTGATCATCTGGAAGCAGACTGTATCTTTATATGCCAAGGCAGAGTTACGTTAGATATTCCCAATACAGAAGTGAGGAAAGATAAGCTAGGAATGCTGTGTTGTGGAGAGAGAAAACATCCCCAGGTAAACAAAAGCTGAGCAAATGTGTCTCTATCATTACTCTTTTTGAGTATAAAAATCTTAAAACTTAAAGGAAAGTATATTAATGAGTAAAGAAATAGGAAAATTACTGATAATAGCTACTACTACCAGCAAGCTAGCATCCTGAATTCAATTTAGTAATCAATCACATCTTAATATTAAAATAAAAACAGTTACACTCTGACATTAACATGTTATGAGATAGAGACTATAGGTATAAGCAAAATGGCACATCAAAACCTCAAAAAATTATGCAATAAACTCTTTTCATTTAGTATATTTTTGTTCTTGATTTTATATTTTTCTCATATTTATGATCATATTAAATTTCTATCACTTAAAATAGCTCAATTTATATATATATTTATGTACATAAATACATATGTATTTGTTATATATTAAAATTAAATATATTTTGTAAGTTTCTAGTAACCACAAATCAAAACATTGTCATAGATAATCCAAAAGTAATAAACATACAATAAAAAAAACACTACTGTAAAACATCAAAAAGCAAAGCGCAAGGAAAGAGAGAGGTCAAAAAGTAATAAACTTCATTAAAGCATAAAACGAGTTAGGAATTGCTTTAATATTAACTATCATTGATAATTTTACATGGATTAAATTATCAAATCAAGAGTGACTTAATAAACTTAAGACTCATATTTAGGCCAGGTGGTGGTGGCACACGTATTTAATCCCAACACTCGGGAGGCAGAGGCAGGCGAATCTCTGTGAGTTCAAGGCCTGTCTGGTCTACAAAGCAAGTTCCAGGAAAGGCACAAAGCTACACAGAGAAATCCTGTCTCAAAAAAAAAAACAACCAAACAAACAAACAAACAAAAAAGACTCATATTTATCTCTCATACAAAAACTTAGTTTATCTCCATGAACACAGACAAAGTGAACATGAATGTCTCTGTGCCTATGTGTGCTTCTTGTGCTTTTTTCTTGGCTTTTTAAAATTGTTTGTTTTTTACCCATTATTTTTTATTTTATCTTATTTTAGTATATCATTTTAGATACTTGTTCGCATTCTAATGCAATAAAGAAAAGTGAGAGAATGAAACACATTAGTATCCAAAATCTAGAACACAGAAATAAAAATAAGTAAACCTTAAAATATAAAAGTAAAAAAGGAGGCAGAATATATTAAAGAATTTTTAATAGTATTTTTATTATTCAGCTAATTATTTTACATCCCTGCTGAAGCCTTCTCCAATCATCCTCTCCCAGGTTCCCCCCATCTCAACCCCCACACCAAGATCTCACCCTCAATCCCTTCCTCTTTTGTCTCCATTCAGGAAAGGGCAGATTTCCCATGAGTATCACTAAAACATGGCATATCAAGTTGCAGACTAAGCGCCTCTCCATGTATTATGGCTGGGAAATGTGTTAGGAGTCCCACAAGAGGACCAAGCTACACAGCTGATAGGTCAGTCATATGCAGGCTCCCAGGTTGTTGGTTCAGACTCTGAATCCTTATGAGCCCAGGTTAGTTAATTGTATGAGCCTTCCTGTGGTGTCCTTGACCCCTCTGGCTCCTATACTCCTTTCTCCTCCTCCTCCTCCACAGGATTCTTGAAGGATTCTCAAACTCATGTTTGGCTGTGGGTCTCTGAATCTGCCTGCGTCAGTCGCTGGCTGTCTGGCTCCTCTCTGATGACAATTGGTCTAGGCACCAATCTGGTCACAAGAGACAGACTAATTATCTGCTATTGCTAAAAGTCTAAGCTGGAGTCCTCTCCATTTTTAATAAGGGTGTCAATAGTTCCTCTAAAACGTAACTTACAAAAAGGAAAAGTCAGTTCAGTTAACTTTCATTTGCACAAAATATAAATGATTTCCTTTTAAAAAATATTACATTTGTCCTGGAAAAATAATGAAAATATGTTGTGGATATCGCTATATGTCAATAAACACTGATTGGCCAATAGCCAGACAGGAAGTATAGGCGGGACTAACAGAGAGGAAAATGGAGAAGGAAGGAAGGATAGAGAGACTGGCTGGAGCCGCCACGAGAAGCAAGATGTAAAGTACCGGTAAGCCACGAGCCACGTGGCAAAGTAGAGATTAATAAAAATGGGCTAAATATAAGAATAAGAGCTAGACAATGATAAGCCTGAGCTAATGGCCAAGCAGTTTAAATAATGTAAGCGTCTGTGTGTTTATTTTATGAATGGGTTCGGTCAGGGAACCAGGGATTGGCAGGACTTGGGAGCTGGAGAGAAGATCTCCAGCAACAAAAATAAATAGAAATATGAGATTAAAACTATTGTGTTTGCAAAAAAAAAAAAAACAACAACTAATTTCTCCCTTCCCCCCCTACACTGTGTGTGTGTGTGTGTGTGTGTGTGTGTGTGTGTGTGTGCGCGCGCGCGCGTGTCCACACGCCCATGTAGATGCACCAAAAGAAGCTTAAAATCAATGTTAGAATTTTTTTTGTTTCTTTGTTTAATATTTGTTTTTGTTCGTTTGTTTTTGTAACTCTCTGTCCTCTTTTTTCAGGCATGGCATCACATTGAACTTAGACCTTCCAATTAGACTAGGTGGCTGGCAAGTAAGCCCAAGGATCCACAAGTGTCCTCCCCCACAGGATTTAGGTTACAGAAAGTTACTGTGATACACAGGCTTTTACAGTACTGGAGAAAAAAATCAAGTTCTCATGTTTGCAATAGAGTACTTTACTAAGTAAACCATCTCAGCCTAGATAATGGATGATCTTAAAGCATGTAAAAAAGGTCATGGGAAGGAATGGAGGGCATAGAAATATATACATAATATTTATCATAATAATCAAATATTTCTCAGATAAAGGTTAAGAAGCTACAATTGAGTGAACCATCCTGAGAATGTGAACATGGGAGACGTGGGCCCACCCCTCATCTGCCATGTGGTGGCATGGTTGGGGAGAGATGATCCCACCCCCATTGACACCTAAGGCAGGTTGCAGAAGCAGACCTGAGGTCATAAGAGCAGAAGACCTGCTCGCTCCTGTCCCCCACCAGGTGTAACACTCAGGAGAGCAGGCCAGGTACCTGTCCTGGTCAGCAAAATAGGTGTGGGTGAGCCAGCCCTGAAGCTGTAAGCACGAGAGGGCTGTCCCCATTAGTCATCTGTCCTGTGACAGCATGGGTGGGGAAAGAAACCACCTCCCTAAGCCCATCAAGGCCTAAGGCAGGTGGGAAGGCTGGTCCTGAGGTCATAAGAGCATGATAGCTGTCCCCACCCCACCTCAGGTGCAGTACTCTGGAGCTGACCACACCTGAGCAACACACTAGAGCTTGCTCTAAAGGTGTAGGTATGGGAGACCTGACTCCGAAGACAATAAAGCAGAACTAGCCCAGTCCCTTGTTCATCGAAGCAAGGGGTGAATTAGCCAGAGCAATGCAGGAGAGCTCAACTTGGTGGTGAGGACAAAGGACAGCTGGTCGGTTGATCAACTCTGCAACTACCCAGGTGTAGAACCAGAGTTATGAACTGGCCCACCCCAATAACCACCCTATCTTTGATTTGCCTGGATCTCTACAACACAAGGAAACAACAGGACAACCAAGAGGATTTCCAGTGAGCACCCAGCATTGATAGTATAGCAGAAACCAGAGGCCTGGAACCACACATTGACTCTTTGCAATGAACATGTTCAAAAAACGATACATGGATAAAAGGGTTTACATGTGAGTTGCTGTCACACTACAGCTTTCATGATGAGATTGATTTTTTTTCCTTTTTTTCTACTTATTTTAATTTAATTTTATCTTGCAGGAGAGGTTCCCAGAGCAGAGAGTGGAAACGAACAGATGGGGAAATGAATGGGATGGAGATGAATGATGTGAAAGACACAAAGAATAAGTAAAAAAGAAAGTTTTAAAAAAAGAAGGTAAAATAATACCATCTGAAAATTGAAGCATGAATCTAATTTGTCTTATTAATGAAAACTCTGAGTTAGATATTAGGGTGAAAGCTAAAAGATCAGAGAAACAGAGCAGCCAGCCACCAGAGACTTCTTACCGCTATGAGATCTCACAGAGAATGGATTGAGGGGGGTGGGGAATCCTATCTATGGAACCTCAGACTGAAGGCCATCCTGTCTCTATGAATTCTCAGACTGAATGGGTCTGAGATACCGTCTCCATCCACCTTATATTCCTGTCTCCACCTCCAGAGTTGCTGGGATTAAAGGCATGTGCCACCACTGCCTGACCTCTGTTGTTAGCTAGTGGCTAGTTCTGTCCTCTGATATCTAGGCAAGTTTTATTTGTCAGAACACAAACAAAATATCATATAACAAAAAATTAAGAAAGTAAGAGTAATTTTACTTGTATTGAGAATTACTACCATATGTGTTAAAATAGAATGTTTATCTTGAATGCATGTAAGCAATCTTTATTTTTAACAAAATCAAAGGAATACATACAAAAATTGAATATAGTAACATGAAATTTCACCATATAATCATAATTTATATTAAAGTTTATGAAAATAACAGACAATTAAATAGCATATTTATTATTATTTTAAATAGATTGAAAATAAATTTTTACAACAAGGAAACTCAATAGAATGCCAACCACAGCTGAAAAACTAAGTCTCAACTAAAGGTAGTCAATAATCAATGTAAAATACCCAATAAGCAGGATTTTCAAACACAGTCAAATATATAGTGAAAAATCACACCAGTCATGAAAAGCATATTTTTTAAATGTCTAATTCATGTTCAGCATACTGACGGGAAATCTGAAATTCTATAATGTGAATTATTGCTAAAAAGAAATGGTATAGAATGCTGATGAATATATAAAATGCTGGAATACTCTTACAGAAGGAAATATTTAGTAGAGATTAAAGAATGGTTCAAATAAACACGTGATGCACATGGGCTTAGAAATACAATTAGAACACGTGTTAATCAGAGCATAAAAACCAAACACTGAGTCCCAGTCTGAGGGGAAAACCACATACAAATTACAGATTCACATGTATTTTTGATATTATTTATCTTACATAAGACTAGTAGGTACAGATTTTAACATGCCAGTATCAATACTTTATTTACTGTAGTAGAGAATAGAATTTCTACCTGTTCATCAACTGATGACTATATAATAAGAAATTGGTATATATATATATATATATATATATATATATATATATATATATATTTGTGTATGTATAAATGATATATGTAATGTACAAATATATATATATAATATTCAACTTTATAGAAAAGATAAAACACAAAATTTACATAAATTTAACAGACTTAGAATATTAAGCAAGGTCACAGAATCACAGAAAAAAGTAAACACATGTTCTTACTCATATATAGAATCTAACCAATAATATATGTATATATGCAAACAAATATACATGTGGGTAAGTATACAATGGAGGAAGAAAGAAGAAGTTAAACACTAGGGGATGCAGAAGGACAGAATACAGATGATGAGCATGATTTATGAAAAGGAGACAAATCTAATTGCTTTTCTACTTTTAACTCAGTCACAGATTTTTCATTTTTGTTGGTGGAATAGTGCATAAAAATTCCAGAGTGATCAGTGAAAGCATAAAATTTAACATGAAACTCCACTGCTACTATTCCAAATAGCCACTTTAATGGCATAAGATTACTTAAGTTATACAGTTTCTGGGTGTGATTAAGTTCAATGTGTGATTTTTTTTATTTGAAACATTTTTATATAAAAAGATAAAAATAAAAAATAAATAATTTAAAAATACTTTCAAAAATGGAAAAAATTGATGGACATAGACAATATAATTTATAATTATTCATAGAAAATATAATTTATATTTATGTTAATTCAAAAATGCACATATAAAATCTGAATCACATATGGAACTATTATACTCTCCTACAGCAGAGATAATGGAGTAAAACACAGAAGTATAGATGTGTAGATAAGGTGCTTGTTGGGGTAAAATGAGGCTAAATATCTATCTGTGTTCTTTCACTGATTAAAAATATCTTAAGAAAGTATGACAACACATTAACATTTTGTGCACTCATGAATCTAGTGTATTGCATAATCCTGCTTACATAAACTATTTTTAAAATAAAAAAAAATAACTGAAATATCATCCATACTGACGGGAAGATAAATAGAATCTTCAAGTGCTTTTTGGACATGTCTTTATAAAGTAACCACTAAACCTGAAGGGTGAATTTCTAATTAATTATTAAAAGCAAAAAGAGCTGACAAATGAAATGAATTCTAAATATTTTATGGGACAATGCAATTTTGTTACCTTGTGGCTCAGAGCTCTTCAGTGAGTTGTGAAAGCTGTTTCATGTTCTACCATCAAAGTTTAGTGATTTTTTAAATGATGATATCCTTGTCCCATAGAACTTTCCTGTTTTCCTTAAATATTTTTAGTCTCTAAGTATCTTTGTGAAAAATACTGTGAAACTGTTTTCTAAATGTTTATGAGGAATTACCTTTTCTGGCTTTTCATTCATCCTTTTTATTATGCCTGCCCTTCAGTCGTCTACATTTACTAGTTCATCTTTTAAATTCATTTTTAGTAAAAATATGTTAAGGAAGCTTGTGACTAATACTGCAATAAACTTGCCTCTATTGAGTTTAATTATCATTTTCCTTGGCATATGAATTCATAACGTTGACTATATAGTCTTATGATAGTTTTGTTCTTAATATCTTGAGAAAACTCCAGTGATTATGATATTAACAATTTATGCTCATTTTGTATTTTTTATTCTCTATCTTATTACATTATCAAATTAATGCCTTCTAAAATGTGAATTATTTTGCAGATCTTTAAAGATTTTCCAGACAGAATTTCATGACTTGCTGTATTTCCATTGTCTATCATAGAATAACAAGTGGTACATTACCCATTTATGGAATAACTTTGGATTAAAAAATGTTATACCTAGAGTTCAAGGGACTTACATGAAGCATACTGTGTATGTTTATTCATTAGTAAGTGTAAATCTCAATGTCCTCCCTTTTCTCTGGGCTAACTATTGTGCTATCCCCACATGTACATTTGATTACTTACACACATGTGTACATTGTGGAGTCTGATCAACATCTGAGGGAGAACACTTTTTTTCATGTTCACTGTTACCTTAAGTGTAAGACCTAAAATTTCAATTGTGTTTTTCAATGAATGTTCAGTTGTATCTGTTTTTTCAAATACCAATAAATACAGTGTATTTTGCCCTTTATTCAAATTATAGAGTGTGAAGAATGCTAGAAAGTTTGTTTATGGGGAAATTAAGGTTGATTTCTCCAGTTTGCACTGCTCCCTAACCTGGCTAAAGACACATCTTACTTCAATGAATAGAGTTTAATACATAGACTCAAAACAGTTCAAATGGCTGACATACATGACTGTGAATGTTTAGCTGTACATGGATCATCTACACCACCACACAGAGGCTCAGAGATCATTACAGCAGTAGCAGAAGATGTAAGAAACTGGGGATGGGAAGGAGTTCTCCAAAAAGCTGACCTGTGGACATGACCTGGATTTTGAGCATGTGAACTCACTTTGAATCTTGTTACCTTCACAAGATCTAGAGATGTTCAAGCCAGTTACGTTTGAATATTTGATGGACAGATTAGGGGCCCCTGAGGTCCCTACTCAGACTGAAGAGCTATGGTGGATATTAAAGGCTTCTGAGAAAGAGCAAGTGAATGTCTCTTAAGAATATGACTGTCTGTAGCTTCACCAGGAGTAGCTGGTGATGGTATAATTAATTCAACTCAGTTGGCCAAAAAATGTAAAAAATATAATAAAATGAAATGTAAGATTCTTATTTTGTTTGAATTTTTATATTTTTTTAATTAAATGCAATACAGTATATAGTTTCTGTTATAAATGACATATTGGAAAGTGTATTCAAGGCATCATTTGGAAGAATGACACATAGTGACAAATCTGAGAATCACATTTGCTTCTATACAGCTAGGAATCACAACAATAAATATAGAAAGTATCACATAGGATCCAGGTGTAGTTTACATTATGGTCATAGTTATTTTTACTTTTTTAAGTGTAGTTATAAGTCTATAGAAATTCAGTCACTTAATGATTTTATTGTTTACACAGATATGTAATTTCTTCTCACTTTTACTTGTTCTTTTACCTGAAGTTACACATTCTTAATAGGACCTGCTGTAATTACTTCATTTGATATGTATTATGTCTTAGTTAGGGTTTTATTGCAATGAGGAGACACCATGAGCATGACAACTCTTATTAAGGAAAACATTTAATTGGGGCTGGCTTATAGTTTCAGATGTTTAGTTCATTATCACCATGGTGGGAGCATGGCAATGCGCAGGCAGACACAGTGCTGGAGAAAGAGCTGATAGCTCAACATTTTGATTCACAGGCAGCAGAAGGAAATTGTTACACTGGGTGCAGCTTGAGCATATAAGACCTCAACGCCTACCTCCACAGGGACACATTTCCTCCAACAAGGCCACACCACTTAATAGTGCCACTCCTATTGGCCAAGCATTTAAACACATGAAACTATGGGAGCCAATCCTATTCAGATCACTACAGGTTGCATCATCATCTTTAAACACAATGCTAGAGAAATTAAAAGACATTTAAGGTAGTTATGTTATTTGTCTCCAATGAATGGAAGATAATTACATTGAGAAAGAGAGGCATATTGTTGTGTTTTTACCAATAACAACATGTGATCACCATTGTCCAAAAAAAAAAAA
>CABHPP010101291.1:0-16451 GCA_902168425.1 Peromyscus attwateri | reverse complement strand
GGTGGTGGTGGTGGTGGTGGTGGTGGTGGTGGTGGTGGTGGTGGTGGCACACGCCTTTGATCCCAGCACTCGGGAGGCAGAGCCAGGTGGATCTCTGTGAGTTCGAGGCCAGCCTGGTCTACAGAGCGAGCTCCAGGACAGGCACCAAAACTACACAGAGAAACCCTGTTTTGAAAACAAACAAACAAAACAAAACAAAACAAAAATAACATGGACTTGAGCAAGTTGGACGTTTTGTTTTCTCATAGGAGGAAACATCTGGGGATAGGAGAGTTCTTGCATGGGAAGACTTTGGGCTTTCATCTTTCTGGTCCACTATCCTTACCACATTAGTGGTGTTTTTTTTCCCTCAGATTTCAAATAGCAACAGAATTACACCAGAGGAGTACTGTATGCATATAGAGCATGCATATATATTATACATGTAATATATAAACATAGGGGCATGAGATTATTTTGATTAACTTAAGGCAGGGTTGCTCAGCCTTTTTTATGATTGACATATTGGAACAGGTACTTCTCTGTTTTAAGGGAATTATCTCTTGATTACAGTAGCATCTCTGGCTTCTGCCCACTAGATACCAGCGGCAATCTACCTTGTCGTAACCACCAAAAACTGTGTCTAGACATTATCACATGTCCCCCAGTGGATGGGCTAGGGAAAAATAGCTCCTCTTTGAGAACCGCCTCTCAGCAGTAATTCTCCATCCATGATGTTACTTATTTTGGAGGGGTAATCCATGACCAGTCTGAAATGGGCTATTGGAGGCAATGATCTAGAGCAAGTTTCCTAGCAAAAAAAAAAAAAAAAAAAAAAAAAATCAGAAGCATGCGCTCTTAAGAGCTCCGTGTAGACAGAGGAGCCGACAGTCTTCTTTGCTACAGTGTGACTTTGTGATTTAATACATACATGGAACAGTGGCCTCTCTGATCGTTGCCTTCCGTCACCTCTCAAATGAATAGGTATTTTTCTTGCTTTGTTATTTTTCAGGTTACTCTGTTTTCTTCTCCACTGTGTGTTAGATGCTGTCCTGGCTAGTCTTATGTCAATTTGACACAAGCTAGAGTTATTTGAAAGCAGAGAACCTCCATTGAGAAAATGTCTCCATAAGCTCCAGCAGTAAGGCATTTTCTTAACTTGTGATCAATGCAGGGAGGACCCAGCCTACTGTGGGTGGTGTCATGGTGAGGCAGCCAGTAAGCAGCACCCCTCCATGAAGCCTCTGCATCAGCTCCTGCTTCCAGGTTCCTGCCCTGTTTGAGTTCCTGTCCCGGCTTCCTTCATGATGGACTACAATGTGGAAATATAAGCCAAATAAACCTTTTTCTCCCCAACTTGCTTTTGGCCATGGTGTTTTATCACAGCAATAGTAACCCTAACAAAGACAGATGTGTGTGTGTGTGTGTGTGTTTTCCCCCCTTGGCCATAGATGATCTTCTCTAACCCCAAGAAGAGCCATGCATACCTGGCAGAGAGACTGGACTACTCCTTAGAGAGTGTGGACTTGAAGCTTGGAACAGCAGCTGAATGAGATAGCGTGTTGTCTCTCTCGCTGGTGGAGTGCAGCAAGTTGCTCTAGTGCATGCAAATAGTGAGGACTTTTGGTAGACATGTTTAACTTGCTTACTCAATGCCTGTTTCCAACCTCCTTCACTCAGACCTGTCAACCTGGTTCTCCGTCACCCGACTTTACCACAGAGGTGATAAAAGTGAACAGTAACCAGTTGCTTACACAGCCAACGGCAGCTGTCTGTCACAGTTCCAGTGAGAGACGGACAGAAATGTGTGACAGAGAGCCGCTATACGAAGATACTTGCACTGTGGATGAAGGAAACACACATAGCTGGCGCCTGCCCTTCCTGATCTTCTCAACAGATGCATCCCTGAAATGACAGTCGTCTAACCAACATGGGATCACAAGCCCACATGCTGAGGATGATGTCCTGGGGTGGAGACAGGATGTAGGCTTTTCAGTCGTGTTATTATCCGTTGTATTAGTTCAGGATCATCTGTTTCTGGACTTACTAGTATTTAAGTAAATTAAATTTATATTTGGTTAGGGCATCATTTTAAGGCTGAATGGTAACTGATTAATTATAGAAGGAAATCTGCGGATCAAGTCAGAGTTTATTAACAGGCAGAATCAGTGCACTATACTCACAATACAGAATGAAGCTGCCACACCACCACGGGTCCAGCTGCCCCTATCTCTTCATTCCCAAGAGAATGAGGAAGCTCCAAGCCACACATTCTCCACATTGTTGCCAGCTCCTCACCATCCAAGAGAGAGCGCCTTGCCTCGCCACGCCTCGCCCCAGTTTCTTATGGGGTCACATCTCTGCAGAGAACACCCCTCTCGTTGGTCCAAGCCACTTCTTACAATTGGTCAGCGGGCTGGGCGTCAGAATTCCCATAACAATTAATAATTTAAGGGAGGAAGGATTGCAAGCGATCCTTAATAGCCTGGCTTGGTAGAGTAGGATAAGAGGTACTGATGTCTGTTATTAGAATCTGCCTACGGTAATAGCTTAGAACTCCCTACCTACCTGAGCATTTGTTTTACAATCCTAGGGTTGTGTTCTCTTAAACACAGAATGTTAGGTTAAGGCATTCTGGGTTTACTCTATAGAGGAGAGTGGTTGTAACTACGTGTATCAGTAACATTCTTGGCTTTTGAATTTCTGAATGTGCTCCTGAAACTTATTGTCTTAAAACTCATATAGCCTTTCGATTTTGCAAAAGAAAAAAAAAAAAAAAAGTGTCATGGAGCTTAAAAAAAAAAAATCAGTGCACAAAGGTAGGATTTGTCGGAAGTGAAGAGAGAGGTCAGGGCATGAGAGGCACAGTAAGTGCTTGGGAGGCTCCCGGAACTCTGCCCCGGTCCCACCCCAATCCTGAAGTGGCAGGGGTAGGTTTGAAAAAGGGAAGAGTACTAAGAGCCAGCGCGCTCCTTTCTGGAAGGCAGCCAACTAGATGGCAAGCCTCACAGATAGGTCCCCTCACCTCCCAACAAAATGGTGCCATGGGTGGCAGATGGGAATTGTGGCCCCCCAAGGCACAGAGGGCCTGAGACAGTTCTGCTCAGGTCTTTGTCTCTGTAGCCACAGGAAAGGAATCAAAACACGGTTCATGCGTTAGAATAGGGTCATTGAAGGTCTAGTAAATTTAAAGGGGATCTTGTGTCTGTGCGTGCGTGCGTGTTACATTTGTTTGAGGGTATACACTTGCCTGCGTGTGAACATGTGGAGGCAGAGGTTGAGGCCACGTGTTTTTCTTTATGTTTTCCCACCTTAATTTTTTTTGAGACAGTGTCTCTGCTTGAACCTACAGTTCACCAGTTAGACGCACTGGCAAGCCAGGGAGTGCCAGGAACCTCCTAGCACTGGGATTCCGAGAGTGGGCTGCCACACCTGGTGTCTTACTTGGGCACCGGGGAATCTGAACTCAGGTGCTGATGCTTGTGCCACAGCACTTTGCCCACGAAGCCATTTCTCCAGCTCCTAAAGGGGAGGCTCTTACCAGGACACAACATAAATGTCACTGCACAAATGGACGGACAGGCAGCGTTCATGACAGCGCCGTAATAGCACTGTGGGCATCAACAGAAATGCTGATGACCCTGGAAGAGGCTATCTAGGACAAAGGTCAGGCATGTCCTAAGAGCCTGTCCACTCCAGTGCTTCAACTCCTGTGAGTCTCCAAGACAGCCTGACTACCCGCCCAGGGAAAGTGAGAGGGAAAGAGGGAATTAAGTATGACTTTGCAGAGTTCAGACGTAAAATGATCCAGTTTGCCCGGGATTGACGATGATTAAGGTTTCTGCCAGCGAATGAAATGTGGTCTTTTCGTTACAGAAAATAAAGGAAGTTAATCCTTTTTACTCCCAAGAACATGGCTCAAGAAAATTGAACCTGCTACAATAAGACAGTGAGGCATAAGTATATTATTTAAAGTAATTAAAGATAAACAAGCAAAGAAATAAAAATGATAATACATCAAATAAAAGGAAGAGGAGGTGGAGAGGAGAGAATGGCTGAATAAGTTAATTAAATCCTCATCTTTCATTTCTGGGAGACAATAGGCTAAATATAAATTTGATACATTCAGAAATCTCCTATGCTTTATTATTTAATATTTTAAAAGTAACAAGCATACGGATTAAAACCAGAAGCAGTTAAGGCATTTCTTAGGCAAGGCATTGATGGTAAGCAAGTAGGCAACTTCTTTCCATTGCATTCTTCGTACTCTTGGCTGTTTTTCTTATAGCATTCCTGTGTTACTTTAATATAGGTGAGACTGGAAATAACATCACCATTCTGGGTGTGTTACCTGGGCTATAAGCTGAAGTGATATATGCTAATAGAAGACATGTGTTTGAAGACAAAAGTGTCCCCCGGTAAGCATTCTGAAAGCACTGTGCACTAAAATGCAGCCAAGCAGACCTCTGTAAGAATCCCCAGACCCAAATAGTAGGAAATAGATACCAGGGGAAAAAAAAGGACAGCAGCATGCAGCACTAGTGCACGGAGGATTTTCAGATCAGCTGCTTAGAGGGAGAGGCTGTGTGCAAGGCTGCCCCTAGCAGTTGGAGACTTGATTGATAAGTGTGACATTTTAATATTCCTCCCCTTATGTATGTGCGAGGTGTGTGCATTTGTATGTGTGTTTGATGTGGGTCGGTGCACATGTGTGGGGTGCGTGTGTGTGTGTGTGTGTGTGTGTGTGTGTGTGTGTGTGTGTGTAGGTCTAATGTTAAAGTCAGAAATCTGTTCAATTGCTTTCCACCTGATTCACTGAGGCAGGAGTTCTCAATTGAATTTGAAGCAAACGTTAGGAATCTCCTGTCTCTATTTCTTCAGTACTGGAATTACAGGTGGGCCACCACACCCTCCCAATGTCTATGGAAGTTTGGGGGGTCTGAACTCTGGACCTCATGTGTGCATGGCAAGCGTTTAAACTATTGAACAACTTTCCCAGTCTTTGAGGTGTTTGTTTGTGTGTTTGTTTTTTGTCATAGGTAGCAGGAATGGTTCTTTCAAAAAATTCTAATTTACTTTTTATGTGAATGGGTATTTCGCCTGCATGTGCACCATGTGCACGCTGTGCCATTGGAGCCCAGAAGAAGGCCTTGGGTCCCCTGGGATCATAGCAGCAGCAGGATGTGACCCACCATGTGGGTGCTGGGGATTGAAACTGGGTCCTTGGGAAAAGCAGTCAGTGCTTTTAACCACTGCACCATCTCTCCAGCCCTGTAAGAATGATTCTTAAAAACCGCATGAACTCACACATGTGAAAGTGTGCACACAAGCACACACACACACCTGGGTTTATCTTGAACTCTAACTTCCCAATCATCTTTTTCTCACTTAGCTTTTGGGTCTTGGACCTCATTGGAAGTTAACAGTCTGAGATACAACCCCACCCCCCATCTGCTTCTCTGCAGTGGGCTGACAGGCAGAAGGCAGGCAGTTGTGAGTGAAATCTGAAGTCATTTGTCTCCTGTTTGAATATGAGATTTCCAGAACAAAGGACTTGTCTTTGCAGAGGTCAAGGAAACAGCCCAGCAAATCCTCACGGTGTTGTCAAGCATAGGGCACTGAGATCCACTTCCTTCCTTCCTTTCTATCTTTTCTTTCTTTTTTTGGTCTAGGTGACCTTTGTACCAAAAATCTGGGCAACAGCCTTCATTATCTTCTCAGGTTGATGGGACCAAAATGAACAGCAGTCCACTCTGGGAAGTGACATGAATGGCATGCCCCAATTAGTGCTTCATTCTGTCTGTGTGAAGTAACATTTTCGACATCTTCCCGAGTTCATTCTCTGAAAGTCTGGAGAGGTGAGTGAGGGTTATATATATATTATGGGTGACAAATCAGTTCTAGTTGGTTTAGGGATGGTAGAGGCAATTAGTGGGGTTAGTTAAACATTTCAGCCTGACATTTCCTAAAAGTGTTTGCAGGACTCTTAAAATGGGCAGAGTGAACTGGCGATTTATTTTCTAAAATTGATTTCAACTGGTGGTACCAAAAGTGTGATCCCGCTGCTCTGTACTATATTATGGTCCCACCAAAGAGAAAGTCTCTTCATGTGGCCACAGAGAGGTGAATAGGAGCCCCTGACCTCTCACAGTGCAATTTTGCTTTCCCAATAACAGCCTTCTGGAAGCTTTGGGGGTAGATTGCTTTTGCTAGAATGCAGCACCTGAAAACTGGCCTTTGCTTTCTGGCCATTCATCTGGCCACCCAGGAGAGGGCTTATTCACAGGTGACAATGAGGACAGAGGCTTAATCAAAATCAAACTCCACACACCTATTTTATGCCTACTACAGGGTGCTTTGGTTGAAATTCAACCCTAGGATTTTTGAAGCCTTGATGGGCAGAGTTGGAAAACCTATCATTTAAAAAGTGCCAGCAGTCATCTAGCTCAATGGAGTGTCAGAACTCCTTTCTGAAGACGATGGTTCTTTTGTTCTGGGTGAACCACTCGAATGGACTGCTTAGTTCCCAAAGCAAACACACCTAACTGTCTGCTGTCAACTTGAACTCTTTTCTGAAAACCTCAGCACCAAGGGGAAAAGCTTGTGATGGGAGAGAAAATTTCTGTTTAATCATAATGGATTTTGTCTTCACCTGAGGCACTCAATTTCCTGAGCAAAATATATCAATGGGATAATGCGAGCAGGATTAAATGGTTAATAAACAATAATTGTGAAGCACTCAGATAAAATGTGCACACAAGATGTAATGTAATGGATGGCGATTGGGTTTTATTTTCCTTAGCAATAGTCAACCACTTGGAGGTTCACAGTTATCCTGAACTCAAAATGAATTTACAAGTAAAAATATGCACAGTTCTCTTTAGGGGAAATTGTGTCTGGATATGATGGTGCCTTGGGAGACACGGGAAGAGTGCAAGGAAGGATGGACTGGAGAGTGATGGAAGAGACTGTCTCCTTTCACTTGCTGTGTTTATATGCAGAACATTCACACACTATCACAACCTGGAATTGATCCAGATGATAACTCAAACTAGACACAAAAGTATTATAATGGGAAAAGAAGAAAAGGAGTAAGGGTCTGTGGAGATGAACCCTTGGTTAAGAGACCTCCCCATGCAAGCATGAGAACCCGAGTTCAAATCCCCAGAACTGAGTGAAAAAGCTGTGAATGGTTGTTTGAGTGTGCCTGCCACCCCAGCTCTGTGGAGGAACAGAGACAAGAGGGTCCCTGTACTTGCTCTTCTCCAGCACAGCTCCAGGTTCAGAGGGAGACCCTGCATCACAGAGACAGATAAAGCCAGGTATCAACCTCTGGCCTTCATGTGTGTGCACATCTACACAGACAAGTGTGTGCACACAACATGCACACATGGAAGAAATAGAAGAGTGTAGTCGTGCTATGATTTAAGTTAAAATGTCCCCTACAGGCCCGAGTTTAAACTTGGTACCCAGCTGGTAGTACTATTTTGGGAGATTGTAGAATCTTTGAGATGTCATGCCTAACTTGTAGTAATAGGTCACTAGAGGGCTTTTAAAGGCTATACCTTATTTGGGTTCTAACTTGCTTTCTCTGCTTCCTGTGACGAAGATGCCATGGGCCTACCTACTGCCACAGATAGAGCCACTCCAGGCAGCTCCTTCCCCTCACCACAAGGAACCAACTCTCTGAATCCGTGAGCCCAAATAAGGCTTCCTTCCCCTGAGTTGTGTCTGTTTGGTATTTTGTCACAGCGCTTTGAAAGCTGATCGATACTGAAGATTGGTACCGAGAAGTAGAGTCCCTGTGGTGACATGCAAATCACAGGCCTTTGGAGGTGGTTCGTGGGAGACATGTGGCAGAACTTTGGAGCTGTAGGCTCTGAAATGCTATAGGCAGAGCTTTCTATTCACTTTTCGGCTGGCACACAGTGAAATGGGTCTCATGGCTACCTTTTCAGACATGCATGGCATTCTCATCTCACAGTCCTCCTCTGTCCTTCCTCTGTCCCTCTAGCTGGACACCTTGCTCACTTCAAGTGTTTTCCTCTTCTCCTCCCTTCTTCTCCTTTTCCCAGTCTCCCTTCTTTATTGTCCTGTGTGTGTGCATACTTTTGTATGTTATTTGAACCCCAGTTCTACATATGAGAGAAGGCGTACCATTCATCCTAGTCCGGCATACTTGGCTTAACAAGATGATCTCTGGTTCCATCCATTTCTCTTTCAAATGTAATGATTCCATTATTTGTTACAGCCGAATCAGATTCCATTGTGCATATGCACCACATTTTCTTCATTCATCTGTTGATGGACATCTAGGCTGGCTCTATGTCTTGACTGTTGTGAACGGTGCAGTGATAAACATGGATGTGCAAGTATCCTTAGGTTGTGTTCCCAGGAGTGGTACACCTGGGCCTGCGGTAGGTCTGCTTTTAGTGTTTTTAGGCAGGAACTGCCACACTGGTTTCCATAGTGGCTGGACCAGTTTACATGCCCATCACCCGTGTTCCTCTTTGCTTACATCTTTGCTGCTTTGTGGTCGCTTGTTTTCTTGGCGACAGAGATTCTGACTGGGATGAGACGGAATTTGAAAGCCATTTTGATTTGCTTTACTTTTCTTTCTTTGTTTTGTCTGTTCAGAGCATTAGCTCATCTATTGATTGCTTGATTTTCTTTTTTTTTTCTTTCAATTTTTGAAGTTATTTATGGGTTTGAGAGACTAATCTCTGTTGACTGTCTAGCTAGCCAAGGCTGTCTCCTATTGTTTAGGCTGTCTCTACTCTGTAAATAGGGATGAATGGGCGATCTGACAGAAATTCAGAATACCAGAATACCAATAGAAATGCAGATGGAAACTGCTCATGAGGTTTCCTAAGGTGTGGGGGCTTTGTTGGGAGTTGGATTAGAGACCGCTCATGTCTCATCCAGGTAAAAGATCTAGTTATGTTCAGCCTGTGTCCTGAAATTCTGAGTGTTCCTGAGTAGAATAGTAAGGAGAAATTCTTTTGGCTGGGGAAGTTGCACCATAGTGTATCATGCAGGCTATGGTGACATGGTTGTCAATTGTTCTTCTTAGTCAGATTTACAGTGATGGCACAGAGCAGGAATGGGAACAGAAATATACAAAAAATGGACAGTTTTTTTTTTTTTTTTTTTTTTTTTTTTGAGGAGAGAAATACGATCTTATTTAAGGTTGTGGACAAAACAAGTGCAGCCAAAGAAGCTATAATCATTAAAAATACTAATGCCATCAAAGAGTATTCATTTGGCAATGTGAGACTGGAACCGTTACTTGATGGAAAGAACCCTTTCATCGAAGGCTCGGGGGACGGGATGGGACATGTAAATCATTTGAAAAACATTCATCGAGAAGAGTGCCTGAAGACAGAGACAGTGCCTAAAAAGAGATATCTTTCCTCCAAGACATCTCGCTAAAAATGGGCAACAAAGAAACGCTTTCCTAGGGTTGGCCAGGCAGGTTCTCAGAAGCCGGTCCAAGGAAGCCTGGCGACCTCTTGAGCCGGCATCAGAACTTGGCATCATCTCTATGAGGTTGTTTTTGCAGCTATTCAGGAAGTAAGAGTGACAAGGCCATGGAGGATTGCACATGGGTTTTAGAAAAAGCTGGTGAGGTCAGGAATGTGTTGCAGGACCAGGTTCCTGCAGGGAGGCGCTGAGAGGCTGAAGCGTGGAGTGGTAAGGAGCAGGGGCTCCAGGAATTAGGAGACGCCAGGGATGTGGGATTGTTGGCTAAGCAAGAATGCAAGCACTGAGTGGAGCTGGCCCAAGAGAGGTCCTATGTGTGCTACAATTAAGAGTCAGAGCTTCCCAAGATGCTTGGAGTTCACATTCGACTCCATGTGTCCTAGATATTGGGCATGATTTTAGGATGTCATGTTTGCTCTACTGGGTTTTGGTCTTGTTTTTGTCAAGGGAATCACTCTTATTCCCTCCTTTTAGAATGAGGATATTTACTTGATCTCATTATATTTTGAAAGTATACAACTTGATTTAACTTTTTTAAAAAAAAGGGTTCGCAATTAAGTGTTTATCCCTGAGCTTCAGAAGAGACCTTTGGATTCGAACTCTGAACAGTGTCGGGACTATTGGACTATGGGATGCTTGAAAACAGACCAAATTCATTTTCCATTATGAGATGGCCCTGAGGTTTTGGAGACCAGGAGCAGAATGCTATGGTTTGAGTCTAAAATGTCCCACATAGATTCATGCGTTTTTATACTTGGTTCTCTGCTGATGGTGCCCCTTTGGGAGGATGTAGAAACCCCGGAGCATGGGGCCTAGTTGGCAGAAGCAGGTCACTAGCATAGGCCTGTGAATGTTATAACTGCTGCTAGTTTTACCCTGCCTTCTCTATTTCCTGGTCCCTACATGCTCCCATTCCTACAAATGGAGCTATTCCTACCCCTGTGCCCTCCTTCCCTGGATGCACTAAAATCCCTCTGATACTTCAAGCCCAAATAAATCCTCCCTCCTTAAGTTATTCCTGTTAGGTATTTTATCCCAGGGACCTGAAAAACAACTAAGACGGGTGGGTAGTAGTAGAATGTCTTCCCACATCCCTCCTCCCTCCCCCCATTAATAGTTACCTTCAAAGGCAGATGAGGTTACAGAAAGGATTGTTCATTGGGAGGATCATTCCACATTACCACGTGAGCCGGGTGCAAACCACAGAATCCTTCTAAGTGAGAAGCGTGGCGGTCAGAAAGAGCCACATGGCAATGGGAACAGAAGACAGAGTGAACCACCAGGCAAGGATGGAGATAGACAGCTCCTCACGCTGGGAAGGCAAGGAAGAAAGGACCAGAGACGTCACAAGGAATGGAGCCCTACCAGCTCGAGCCACGGAGCTTGTGTTAATTTGTTACAGCAGCAATAGGGAATTAATACACAGAGTCATGGTGTGAAAGGTGCTGTAATTTTCAAGCTCTCTTATGGCTAATTGGAGATGGCAGGGCCTGAAGGATGTCAGTGCGGGGAACTTCATCTTGGAGGACTGGATTAAGGGCAATCCTAACTGGAAGACGATGCTTGAGACTGAGGCACCAGGAACCTCCTTTTGGGAGCATTCATTTATGAATTAAATTGAGAAACACGTATCGGAAAACTCTGCGAGCGCTGTTTATGGACAATAGCATGGCTTGGGGGCAGGGAAAAGAGAGGAGAGGGAACTTCAGTTGTTTTTCTAATTGGGGTAACATCTTTGCTCTTAGCATGCTGATTGTTCCTGGGATGAAGAGTGCATTTTTGTTACTGGAGTTTTAAGTTATTGTGGACTGAATTGTGTCCCCCTTCCTATACTGAGGCCCTAACTCCAGCAGCATGGTATTTGGAGATGAGGCCTTTGGGAGATGAAGTCAAGACCATGATGACTGCTCCCCTTGCTGTCTCTGAAGTAGTAAGGAATACGTTTCTGTTACTTCATCCATGCAGTCTTTGGCACAGCTAGCCATTTGCACGTGTGGCCTCCCCATTCATGGATTCAACAAACTAGGATTACCGAATGTAAAAACACTGTATCCCAACTGAACAGGTAAAGACTCCTTTTTACCAGTCCATGCACAATAGAGAACAACAATTTATGTTAAATTAAATTAAATCCACTATCTAGAGATTATTTAACTTCTGTAGGAAGTTGCATATGGGGTATATGAAAAAAAATGCCAACTTACATAATAGATGTGAATGTTTCTGGCTGTTGGGATCCACAGGGGTCCTGGCACCAATTTCTGTGGCTACTGAGGAACAATTTCATGTTGTTATGGCAGCCTGAGATAATTGAGTTAGGTACTGACAGAAAATGCGGAGAAGGAACTAGGGTTTGCTTTCCATAGCATACTGAGGATAAAATAGGAGGGTTAGATGGTTAGGGCCAACATTCCATGAGTTGTTCTTTCCTCAAGAGAGCTGGATGGCTCTGTGCTGCGGACTGGATTCTGCTTCTCTCTGTAGGTGTGATAGGTGGTAGGTACTCCAAGGAGGGCCCAAGGTATTGGTCTCCCAAGGTGCATGCATCTTCTTCCAGTCACGTAACTCAGTATTAACCAAGGTGTGGTGTGCAGGAATTTTGTTGTATCTAATTAAAATCTCAAGACAATTGACATTAGAGTGGGAAATTAAGTGGGTAGGTATTACCTGAATCACAGGTGTCCCTCTAATCTGATTCTGGAGCTCAAATATAGAGGAAGTCAGCCATTCAAACCAGGAAGCGTTATCATCATGGCTGGCTTGAAGATGGAAAAGACCACAGGCCAAGAAACGTGGGTGGCCTTGAGTTGCTGGGAGCAGTTCTGATTCACTATCAAGAGTGAAGAGGGACCTCGGTTCTACAATCGTAAGGCACTGAAATCTGCCTCCAGCCTGAATGGTTTGGAAGCAGAGAACACCCCACTGGTATGTACCCATAACGCATCTCCCCTATCCCCCCATCCACTTTCAAGGACTTTAGAACCTCCAGACAACCTTAGATCCCTGGTCAGAAAGTGTGGCCATGGCACATCAAACTTACAGCCCGCAGTGCTGTGACTGTTACATGGAAATTGTTTGAAACGATGTATTGTTTATAATGATGTGTTACTCAGAAACAGAGATCTAGTATTGCAATGGATGCTCTTCTGCTTCCTCCAACTTGGGTTCACCTGCTCCAGAATTACTTAGTAGCTAGCCTTCTCCTTCATCAGAACATCCCGTTCTGCCTCTGATGTATTTTGTAACCTTGGAGATGGCCCTGGGCCCTCTGCACTTTAGAGAAGACTGCCTTTCCTGGATTTAGAACCCTTATAATTCTGTTATTCAAAGAAATTAATTTGGCTCCATGGGACAGACCATTTTAATTAAATATGGAAATGGCCTAGATGATAAAATGCCAGGACTGCTAATTATTTTTTTTTAATTTAATTTAAATTTTCGATCTGCCTACAAAGGAACAGGTTTCCTTATGGCATTTTTCACAATACTTAATTTTGGTTGCTACTCTCCAGCCCACCTGTTTCTCTCCAGAACACATAGAGACAGAACATACTTCAACATAATAAAGATTATAGACGATAAACCTGTGGCCAACACTATACTAAGTGGAAAGAATTTGAGAGTATTTCCTCTAAACTCTGGAGTAAGACCACGTGCCCCCTGTCTCCACTGTGACTTCATGAATTTTCTGCCTCCAGAGAATGCTCCTACTGGTTGCTTTTCTGAACCCTCTCGGTTAAGGAAACTGGATTTAAAGGCTATTTGCCACAGTGAATCTGTTCGATGCAGTGTGCCTCTATTAAATATCAGTGTTCCCATCCCAGCTCAGCTAGCATTTAGTGAGCATTTATTCTATTTCATTTTTTAAAAAAATCTAAGTAAATTCCTGGAAATGGTTTTTTCCCTCTGCACAGATCAATCCCATCTAAAGATATCTATTAAAAGGCTACAATGTAGGTTCTATGAGATACATTATAGTAGGCTTACACTTGACCTTAAAAAGATAACATACGTCTGTTACGAAGGTGAAAAATTGGTCACTGGGGTCCCAACATCAGACTTAGATTGGGAAGAACAAAATTAGGGTCAGATGCAAGGATGACAACTCAAAGGCTCAAAATAGCACAATTTCTCCACAATGGGTCTAGCTGGTTCCCTCTGCTTTGTACCAGATTTATCTTTGCACAGTCTCCTTTCATAGCAGCAAAACGACTCCCACAGTCCAGCTCTCACATCCTCACCACACCATCTGAGGAAGACGGACTTTGTCTTCGTGAGGTCTTTTCAAAGACAAGGGAGACTCTCTTAAAGCCCCAACCAATATTTCTTATGTCCCATGGGCCTTATAGATTCTTATATCTTCTTCCCTATACAAAATACCAAGACTCAGGGAAAGAGAAGAGGAAGCCACTTGGTAAATGCTCTACTTGAAGACAAAGGAGGAATAAATCATCTTAACATTGATGGCCGAGAATAGGAAAGTCTGTGGCCACACTTCCCTGAATGCATCTGATCTCAGAAGCTAAGCAGGTCTGGTTAGTACTGGGATGGGTGAACAGGAAAGGAGCAATTGGTCAAGGAAACATTTAGGGGCTCTTGGAGGGAAGAGGTGAGTTGCAATAATACAGTTAAATAAATACTGCGAGAAAAGCACAAAGTTTGATTTTAAAATTATTTTTTCATTAACACATATTAATTACACACGATAATGGGTTTCATTATGACATCTGCATACATGTACATAATATATTTTGCTATTATTTACTCCGTTACTCTTGCTTGTCCCACCCCTTCCTTCTAATCCCTTTCTCTTCTCTACTTGTCCTTTCTACTTCTATGTCTTCCTTTGGTTTTGATTTTTCTTTAGATTTGCTTATAGGAGCATAGATGAGAAGTTATTTACAGGAGCATGTATTGTAGAATATTATTTTAAGGTGTGTTACTTTTGTTTATTTTGCATTTGTTTAACTCTGTGAAGCTGTGTTACTGTGCCTGTCTAAAACACCTGATGATCTAATAAAGCACTAAATGGCCAATAGCAAGGCAGGAGAAGGAAAGGCAGGACTGGCAGGCAGAAAGAATGTAGAGAGGGAGAAATCTCAGAGAGGGAGCTAGCAGCCAGAGAAGGAGGAGGACTCCAGAGGCCAGCCACCCAGCTACACAGCAAGCCATGGAGATTTACAGAAGTAAGAGAATGGGAAAAGCCCAGAGGCAAAAGGTAGATGGGATAATTTAAAGTTAAGAAAAGTTGGCAAGAAACAAGTCAAGCTAAGGCTGGGCATCCATGATTGAGAATAAGCCTCCGTGTGTAATTTATTTGGGAGCTGGGTGGCAGACTCCCCAAAAGAGCAAAAACAACAAACATGCGTACCTTGCAATGGCTATGCAACTGGTCCCCAGGGAAGCCGGGGAGGGAGGCTCTCTTTTCTGTGATAAGATATTGATGGGTTCAATCTTGAAAGCTCAAAGGATTCTTATATTTTGCTGTTCCCCCTCCCCCTCCCCACCAATAAAAAAGGACTCAACCTTTTGTCAGGGTTGGAAAAATAAGAAAAGTCATGAAATAATTGAACTTCACTAATTTTTACCCCTCCTTCAAAATCCATTTGAGAAAGGGAAAGGATATATTGATAAGTAGGAACATGTCAGTAAAAGCAGGGAGGAAAAACCAAGTGTAGGGTTGTTAGGGGGACAGCAATTAATCTAGTCCAGTTACAGTGTAAAATGTAGACACAGATGAGCAGGGGAGTTGGAGGGTTTTCCTCTTTCCTTGAATTCTAACAGGAAGTATCCTATTTAATTGAGAAGATAATTGGGACTCACTGGCAGTTTTTAAAGTGAGGAAAGATATAATCCATTATACCCTTTGGAAACAATAATCTTTTAGATATGAACTGGAAAAAATTGGAGAGACACAAAACCAGAAGCCAGTTAGGAAACTATTATAGTATCCAATGAAAAGCTGTAAGGTAGGGCAAGTTTGCAAGCAGTAAAAGGTAATAATGGAATCTCCATGGTAACAGATAAGTTATAAAGAGTTAAAGGAGGGCTGTGAGTAGTGACATGGAATTCTGATGTCAGGTGATAAGCAGTAAGTAAGGAGGTACTCAATAAGCACAAGGTGTTCTGAAGCGTGTCACACTCCACAATAGAGGTGCTGTTTGCCTGCCTTGGGGAGGCTGATCCTTGGTTGCTTGGCAAGAAAAGGCCATTCCTTTGGCTATTATCCATTTCTTCTGAGCAAAATAGTTAACTGTGAACTCTTATACTATGCCTATGCCTAAGCTCCTAACACTGCAGATCTATAACACAGAGGTAGAATTGTAGACCTTCAGGAGTGTTGGGATGGAAGGGGTTAGCTTGTCATTCATTTTATCTATGCAGGATCAGAATTGAAACTGTAGATTGGGGTAGATGCAGATCAAAATATATTTCGAACACCAATAAACCTGTAGGAGAATAAGGTTTAGTGTGATGGTCACATTAACTTTCTTCACTTGCCCTTAACATTTTTAAGTATTCACTGATTTACAATCAGAGCTTGGGACTCCGGCTGCCTCTCACAGGACTCTTTATGCCATGCTTATGACTCTGTGATAGTCTTAATGGCTAGCTGGATGACCTCTACAATCCTCTGGGATGTGGACCTCTAGACATGCCTGTGGAGGATTGTCTTTATCAGGTTAATCAAAGCATGAAGACAGATCCATTGTGGATGGCACCGCTCCTTGGGATGGATACTGGACTGTATCAAAAGAAGAAAGTGAACTAAGCACACTTGCCACCATATCTTCCCTGCCATGATAGACTGTACCCTTGAAGTGTGAACCCCTTTCTCTTTTAGGTTGCTTTTTATCGTGGTGTTTTATCATAGTAACAGAACAAGTAACTAAGTCAGACATCTCCTCTTTAGGTAGCAGATGCTAAGAGAAGAGGGTGATATATTGGGTCATTTATTTAATTTTTCTTCTCCCAAGAAAGGATAAGAA
>CABHPP010101290.1:0-25100 GCA_902168425.1 Peromyscus attwateri | reverse complement strand
CTAAACCTCTGAAACCATAAGCTGCTTCAATTAATGTGGTTCTTTATAAGAGTAGCCAAAGCCATGGTGTCTCTTCACAGCAATAGAAATCCTAAGATAGAAGTTGGTACCAGGAACTGGGGTATTGCTGTGATAGGCCTGACCACGTTTCCATGTTTTTGTTTGCAGGAACATGGATTTGGGGACTATAGAGTAAGAAAAACAGTTGAAGGCTTTAAGTGGAGCTTCATGGGCCATCCTAAGTAGGAACATGAAAGACAGTAGTGCTGAGTGTGATTTGAATTGTGGGGACCTGGCTCAAGAGGTTTCAGAAGAGAATAATTTTAGTATGTTGCCTAGAGATCATTCTTGTGATATATTGGTAAAGAATGTGGCTGCTTTTAGACCTTGTGGAAAGAGTCTTTCTGAGGCTAAAGAGATTTACACACACAAAAAAAGAAAGAAAAAAGAGAGAGAAAAATACTTATAATTTTACCACATTGAATTCATAATGCCTGATATGCGAGAATAATTGTAGAGTATACAAACAAAACAAAAACTTGACTTATAAAGAAGAAAAAAAAAAACCCTATCATCAAAACCAACCCAGAACTTACACTCCTATTGGCATTAAGAGGCTTAGATATCAAAATATTCATTTTAACTGAATTTGACATGTTGCAAAAGAAAACAGAATGACTGAACACGTTGGTAGCAAAATTGAAGTTACAGAGACTTCTAGTGAGTACCTTCCGGAAGAAAACCATGATGGTTGAGAAAAAAGTAATGAATGACATCAATAACGAATGAGAAAGGGAAAGGAAAGTATGGGGAACTTGACATCACGCCAGTGTAAACTTTCCCAGTAGCTGTACTGCTTTACATCCCACCGGGTGTGTAGGAGGAGTCCCTCTCTCCACGTTCTTGCTGACACTTATCTTTTGTCTATTTGATAATAGTTGTTATCACAGGTGTGGAGCTATATTTCTTTGGGATTTTGATTTTCAGTACCTTGAGTTGGAGTGATGACAGTTTTTCATTTTTGTCAGCCATGCCTGCTAATTATTCTCTATATTCTGTTATAGAAATGCACACTAAAATCTTTATCCATTTCTAAAATTCACCTATTATGTGTCTCTATTCCTTTCTACCATATAGGAATAATGAATTCCTTATATGTTTTAGAAATCAAGCATTTCTAATGTAAGTAGTTTGCAAATATTTCTGACATTCTGTAGATTAGAATCTTACTCTGATGACCTATTATTGGGAATATTTATCACTTCAGTTCTGTCAAGGTTTCTTTTATATACTTAGGTGCTACAATGCAGTACATATAACATATACATGCATGCATGTATTTAAGACTGTTTAAAAATCCCTGATTGTAGATGTAACCAACCGTCTTATAAATAAGAAACACAGACAATGCAAAGAAGAAAGCCAAGAGGTCAGAGCTAAGAGCTAAAACCTTACCCTTCCTCCTGCAGTGGTCCTACCTCTCCGAAGGAGCCTATACTTCCTGTGTTGAGGTCTTCATATAGTCTCTGTTCTGCCTTCTCATTGGTTGTAAACCCAACCACAGGACTACCTCATCACAGCCTGTCTGTATAGACCTCCAGGTGTTCTAAGGTTGGTATTGAGATTAAAGGCATGTGTATCCAATGCTGGCTGTATCCCTGAACACACAGAGACTTACCTAGCTCTGTCTACCAAGTGCTGTGATCACAAGCGTACACCACCACTGGTCTGCTTTCCTATGACTTGCTAATAGCTCTGACCCCCAGGCAACTTTATTTAATAACATACAAATAACATTTTGGTACAAAAGAAAATATCACCATACCTGATAGACATTTTCATCATTATATAATGATCTTTTTTTTCTCTTCTTGTATATTTTTGCCTGAAGCTTATTTGTCTGATATAAAGCTACCTCTAATCCATTTTGGTTCTCTCTGCATGAAATATATTCATTTCTCTTTACTAATTCTTGTGTTTTAAAAACTGATGGAAGTCTCTTTCATGGAGCATAGAATTTACTTTTTAAATTTATGGTACTTGTCTTGATTTTTTTTAAATAATATTTTCATTAGTTCTTTAAATATTTTGATCATATTCGATACATCCCCCAACACTTCTGAGGTCCACCCATTTTCCCTATCCATCTAAATTTATGTCCTTTGTTTATCCCATCAGGGCCAGTTCATGGTGCCCAAATATTTTTGGATGTGTGTCCTGCCACTAGAACATGGTCTACTTATCAAGGGCTAAACTCTAGGGAAAAAAACTGACCCCTCTTCTCCCAAGAGCTAACAATTACCAATAACTTCTCAGCAAGGGTTGGAGCTTCATGCACAGCTAGGCTTTCCCTGATGGATATGATCCAGCTTGACGTTGACAGGTCTTGTGCATGCTGTCAAAACTTCTATGAGTTTATATGTACAAGTGCCCTGGTACTGCACAAAGACATTGTTTTCTTGTTGTTATCTACTGCCTATGGCACTTACACTCTTTCCAACACCTCTTCTGTAATGATCCTGAGTCCTTGAAAAAAGTGGGTGGGGTACACGTATTCCACTTAAGGCTGAACCATCTGCAGTCTCTTATTCTCCTCTCCTTGTATAGTTGTGGATTTCTGTGTTGATAATGAACTTCTGCAAATAGAAGCTTCTCTGGTGAGGGCTGAGAGATACTTTAATCTATGGTATTGATAAATCATTAGGACTTGGTTTAATACTGGCTCTGTATGTTTCTGTAGCAAAATAATAGTAGTAGATTCCACCTAGGGCCTAGAACTTATCCAGCCATAGGTTTTGTGCCACATTTCTTTGGAGTGAGACATAAATCCAATCAGAAAGTAATTATTGTGCCTGTGTGCATGTCTTACCAGACTAGTCATTACACTCACTCCCAAAGTTCACAGCTGGAAAATACTTGCGCAGGAGTGTTTGCTGCTTCAGTCTCTGCGAGCTCATATGAGCTCTATTTATGCTGATTTAGAAGACCTCATTTTCTTGGTGTCCTCCATCCCATCTGGCTTTCACACTTTCTGCCTCTTCTTCCATGGGATTCTCTGAGCTCTGAGGGGAGGGAGTTGATGGAGAAATCCCAATGAGGGCTGAGTATTCCAAGGTTAACTTTTGAGATTATAATATAACTACATTATTTCTTCCTCCCCTTTTACCTCCAAGCTCTCCCATGTGCCTCTACATGCTTTCATTCAAGTTCCTTTTTTCAATTATTACTTAATATGCATTCAATCAATTAATAATAATTTATTATTCAATATTGTTGCATGTATATAAGTGTATACATATATATCCCTGACTATAGTGTGTTTAGATGATATAATATTATTTGTATGTGTGTTTTCAGAGCTAGTAAAGGCATTGGAAAACCAATTGGTGTGCTCCTTCCCAGGAGAGCCCATCTCTCCCATTCCCAGCTTTTCTCAATTGTCTATAGATTTTTTGTGTGTAGGGTTAAGACACCATGGGATTTTCCTCATGTGCCTTGGCTAGACCATTATTAGTGAAGTCATGGTTATTGGAGGAGAATCTACAACCACTAATTTATTAAACCAGTATAATCCCTAATAATAACTTAAAAATATTTGTCTTTGTACACAAAGATAATTGAAGTCTTAACCTCTTATCACGGAACCTTCTCTTGGCAACAGAGACTTTTACATAAACCCACTACCAATCAAATGAAGCATAGTGGAGCCCAATCCCAATGAATACATCTACAAAATACTCCCACATCTAAGGGTCGGGAAACATTGCAGAAAATAGTCAGAAAGTTTGTTAAGAGCCAGCAGATCAGAGATTTTGCTGTATTACTGTCTCCTAGCAATATGAGGAACCACAGTCATAAAAAAATCTTACACACATGACCATCCAAATGTGAGCTGAACAATGACAGCAGCATATGGCTTTTTTGAAGGGTCTTTAGTGTTATTACTTTTTGAGTAATTATTAGTAAGTGAGGTAGCTTGGTAATTATTTCTGGGTTTTTGTTTGTTGTTCGGTTGGTTTGGTTTGGTTTTGATCCTTTGTTTCTATCTTCTATTACCGTCTTCACTTGGAAATTTATAGTTTTCTGTACAGCTGGCTTGGATTCCTCTCTTTTACCCTGCCATCAAGATGGCTGAGTAGGCAATGGATCTTGCTAAGGCTGACAGTCTCATCTTGATCCTAGGCTTACATGTGTTGGAAGGAGGAAATTACACCCACTAGTACTCCCTGCCTTGCACATGTGAGCCATGACATGCTGTTTGTGTCTAATATAAGCTTTACTTCCTGGCTTCTATGAGTTTACATCAAATGTCTTATAGTCGGAATAGAATATTTTAAGCTTATCACAATTGAAGTTTAATCATATATAGAAGTAAACTTATTCCTTTCCACCATAGTTTTGTATTTGATGTTATAATTTATAAAGTTCACATTACAATTCCATTAATGCTATGACATCTATAATTATTTTATTATTTAAAAATTTCAAACTTACAGAGATTTATTTTTTAATGACATCTACATATCTGTCTTTTTGTATACATATGTGCAGGTGAATTCAGATGCCTTCAAAGGCCAGAGGTGTCAGAATTCTGGAGTTGGAGTCACAAACAGTTGTTAGTTACCCAATGTAGGTGCTATGAACTAAACCTGATCCCCTGCAAGAGTTGCATGTGCTCTTAGCCATTCACCAACCACTCCAGATTCAATTTTACTTTTCTATATGAAATAAATGGTTGATTTGCAGTCCATCACGGCAGTTTTAGATTGCTTTAAATATGTATGAATAGTTCTATGCATACGTATATTTTATGTTGATTGAAGTCTTTTATTTCATCATGAAGAATTTTTTAGAGTTTTCTGTAAAGTAGGGCTAATGATGGATATATACGTTTTCATTTGTTTGCAAAACTTTTTATTTTTCCTTCCTTTCTAATGGGCAGGTTTCCAATAATGATTTCTTAGTTTCAGGTTTGTGGATATTTCTTCTTTCTCTCTCCTGGCTTCTAAGTTTTCTTCTGAGAAAACTGATGGTAGTTTTATGAAGATTTTTCTATGGTGAGAAAACCCTTTTATTTCAAGATTCACTTTTTCTTTAATTTTCATCAGTGTGATCATGTTATATTTTGGTGAAGATTTCTTTGAACTGTCTAGCTTTGTGTAGTTGGGTGTTCACATATTTCCTCAGAAACTGGTATATCTCAGTCATTAGTTTCTTAAGTGTTCAGATTCTTTGTCACACATTTACTTGAAATATCTTGGCCATGAATTAATTTTTTACTTTAGTTTTATTTTATGTGTGTGGATATTTTGCTTCCATGTGTGTCTTTAAACTAATTTAATGCCTAGTACTAGTGGGAGCCAGAGAGGGTGTCCAATCCCCTGGAACTGGAGTTATAGATAGTTGTGAGTTTCTACATGGGTTCTGAAAATCAAACCCACTTCCTGTGGAAAAGCAGCCAGTGCTCTTAACCACTGAATCATATCTCCAGCCTCTGAATTAAGATTCCTATACATTTTATATGCTTTATTTCATTTTATTCTTGATCTCTTGTGACTCTATTTCAAGTAATCTAAGTCACAGTCTCTCTCTGTTGATTTTAAGTATTATGCTTCGTATTTCATTTATTATATTTTTGACTATTAGGTTTATTTTGTCCATATATTTGTATATATGGAAAAAGGTCAAGTACCCCTTATTGATCTCATCTTCTCTAAATAGCCCATGGTGACCTTAAAATGTCTTTTTACCCATCCCTCTACCTCCTAAATGCTAATATTACCCATGCACAACACCTCTCCTGCCATTAAAAATTCCCATGATTTATATTTGTTTATTGAAATTCTTTGCTCATATATTATTTTGTGTGATATTACTAAGTTATTTATTGTTTCACTCTTGCCTCTTTGTGGTCATGAGCTTTATTAAAGTACTTTAATTTTTTAAGCAAGCTTTAATTTCCACTTATTTAGGGGTAGTTATTACAATGCCATTGCGTTTCTCTTTGTAATATCACATTCCTGTGTGTGTATGTATGTATGTATGTATGTATGTATGTATGCACATGCTCATTCCATTCAAAAACAGTAGAGAAACACTTCCCTTTATAGTGTAATCTCTAAAAATTCCCTCTTCAAATTTCCAAAGGATTAATAAAGGCAAGTGTTAGTCTTTTTTTTTTTTAGTTTGAAATTATTATTAATACAAATTATATAGAAAGTTTTATTTTTTATTTTAAAACCTCTAATGCTTTTAAGGAGATAGACAATAAACTTACATTCTTTATTTTATATAAGTTTTGAGAATTTTATACATGAATATTATATTTGCATCATTTTTATGTCTCCTTCTATCTCTACCAATTCTTCCCTGGCCCATCTCAAATTCATGACTTTTCATTTGCTTATTGTCACATAATATTTATATAAGTATATAAATAAATATACACACATATCTAATATATGTAGATCTACATGTGTAGGTATATTACAAACACAACATGCTGAGTGGTGTTGCTTGTATATATATATGTGTATTTAGTGTTGATAACTTAGTATTGAATTACCAATCAAGGAGCTCATGCCTGGGGAAGACTGATTTTTCCTCTCTCACAGCACTTAATTGCTTGCAGCTCATCATCTGGGGTAAGGGCCTTGGAGTATTTCCTCCATCTGCATTGTCAGTACCACCCATACATCTGAGGCTCAGGACACCTTGCAGAAAAGATGGCAGAATGATTGTAAGAACCAGAGGACCAGGGTATAACTGGAAGTTGTCCTGGGTATATGGCTCAATGTCCCATGTTGGGCACTAAATATATTTGGAAGTTTTCCTGTGTCCTAGCCAGCCATTGGTCAGGACAAATCTCTCCCACTCATGTCCCCCAAGTAAACACACAGAGGCTTATGTTAATTATAACTGTTTTACCATTAGCTCCGGCTTATTATTGACTAGCTCTTACACTTAAATTAACCCATAATTCTTATCTATGTTTAGCCACATGGCTTGGTACCTTTTCTCAGTTCTGCCTTGTCATCTTGCTTCCTCTGTGTCTGGCTGGTGACTCCTGACTCTGTCTTTTCTCTTCCTAGAATTCTCCTTGTCTGCTCACTCCACCTATGTTTCCTGCCTGGCTACTGAACAATCAGCATTTTATTTATCAACCAATCAGAGCAACACACATTCACAGCACACAGAATGACATTCCACAGCACTTCCCCTTTTCTGTCTAATATAAAAGGAAGGTTTTAACTTTAACATAGTCAAATTACATATAATAGAATAGTTATCAAACAAGAATTACAGTTATAATATCTGGTCTATTTGTATTTGGCAAAATTATAGAAAATATTCTATCTATTCTATATTTGTGAGTCTAAATTTTCAAATTTAATTTATCTTTTATCATAACCAAGGAAAATTATAATTATAACTATCTAGTCTTCAACTACATCAAAGACCTCAGAAGGATATAATATTACCTAAGTAAACAGAAAGAGCATTGTAAACAAATTCCAAAAATCTAGAATGACAGAGACAGCTGGCTGCCTGGGCAGTCACCCAAATTTCCTGTACCATTGGGGCATCCATCTTCAGCCTATGGCCTAGAGTTTTTTAGTCACTTCTCTATGTGTGTGTCCTATAGAATATCTGACAGTCTCCTCTATGAAGCAGGAACCTGAAGAATCATCTTGCCTTGCAAATTTCAGTGGTCACCTTTCTATGGGTCCTGCATGTCCATTTAATGCAACATACTGTCAAGTAGTTGACACAAGGGCACTTTTTTGCCCAGTGGCTAACTCTTGACACAAAGAAAGCAAACTCCATAATGAGTTTCTTCGATGCCCATTATCTTCTCTAAAGTAGATTGGTGCTACCAGGAGCATACATGTCTCAATGTCCAGAAAGTCAAAGTTCTTAAAACATTTTAAATGCCATATTCTATAGGTCTTTGAAGTGTTTGAAGATTACCTATCTAATTGAAATATATCTATGTATAACTAGAAAACTTAACTAACATAAGTTTAACTATCATAGAAGACTAATTATTAATCTGCATTTCTTAACTACCCATTACAATTTAAATGAGTTAATAAACATAATACCTTAAACGAGAGTAGAAATATATATATATATAATAACAAAATTAACTTTAAATTTGTAATAAACTAAAATCTATAGCAATGTAAAACATTTTAAACAAGTTGCTGCTCTTTAAAAGTAGATTCAATAATCTACCCTTTCATCCTATCATATCCATATCCTACATTTCTATATCATATCCCCCTTTCTTTTAGAAAGAGAGTGACTATGACCAATAACAATTTGCAACCAACAATCTAAACAAAGACAAACATCCATAATCTATTTTGGGGAACATGGGCATAGTTTTCTAGGCTACTTCCTGCTGATAGTGGGTGTTGATAGTCTTATGGGGATCCTGAGAAAATTCAAGATAATGGTCAAGTCCTAGGAAAAATGACTATACCCTTTGTTGATAGGTACTATTTGTTAAGGTTCAAGAGGTCTGGATTGATCAAATCTGATCCATCTTAACCTGGAACAAATCTATAGCCTCTTGCTTCCTATGAAAATAAAAGCAGAGCCTCCTTTCCAAAGCAACATAGCCTTAGATCCAAATTTTGAAGTCAAGATACCTTTAAACTATACATATTGGTTTAACTGAGCAGCCTTTACAATCAAATGTCTTTCTGCTGTTAAACATCCCACAGACAACACAATCTAGATTCTCTGTGTAATATCTATCTTTACATGGCTTATTTTTATATTACCTTTACTTTCTCTTTAAAGACTTTATTTTTTAAAATATTTCTTTATAACTGTCTATATTCATTTTATTCTCTCTTCTAAGTCTACATACATTTAAAAAAATATCACCAAGACTTTTTTTTAAAGATTTATTTATTTATTATGTATATAGTGTTTTGCCTACATGCATTCCTGCATGTCAGAAGAGGGCACCAGTTCTCATTATAGGTGGTTGTGAGCCACCATATGGTTGCTGGGAATTGAACTCATGACCTCTGGAAGAGCAGATGGTGTTCTTAACCTCTGAGTCATCTCTTCAGCCTGTTTATGTACATTTTTACACACACTGCAAACCATTTAAATTCCTTTTTCCATCTGAATCTGCCTTATTGTGAATCTATTGCTTTAAACTGCAATGGCTAGTACTGAAGCAGAAGCCTTGGCTGCTGACTCCACCCACTTCAGCTTCCCCATATGGTGGTGATACATTTAGTGACAGCTCTGGGAGCCACGCGTACCACCAACTCTTGGAAGCAGTGGGTCTATGCCTCCATCACAGAAGTGTGTAGCCCAGAAACCTCTTTTCTTTTCTGTCTGTACTAGCAAAGGCTAAATCCACCATGCACCACACTGTGTAGCTTGGAGATGTCTCTGTGTACTGTGGTAGGAATCTGAAGCTATGCCACTTAGCTCATGGCTACTTGGTGGCCAGCTCCATGTCACAGGCAGATGTCAGGAGATGAGTTTGCGCTGCTGCTGGCATGAGACTGTGAGACTAGGAAGCCCAGTGTGGCTCCATTTCTGTGCATTTGGAATCTTTAAACTTTCTTAGGTTTATATGGCTCAATGCCCAACGGTGAGTGCCAAATATAGCTGGAAGTTTTCTTTGGTCTGTCAGGACCCTACAGTCCCATGGCATGCTTATAAAATAATCATACAGAAGCTTAATATTATTTATAACTGCCTGGCCATTAGCTCAGGCTTATTATTGACTAGCTCTTACATCTAAATTAATCCATACTTCTTATTTATGTTTAGCCACATGGCTTGATACCTTTTCTAAGTTCTGCCTTGTCATCCTGCTTCCTCTGTGTCTGGCTGATGACTCCTGACTCAGCCTTCCTGTTCCCAGAATTCTCCTCATCTGCTTATCCTGCCTATACTTCCTGCCTGACTACTGGCCAATCAGCATTTTATTTATCAACCAAGCAGAGAAACACACGTTCACAGCATACAAAACGACATTCCACAGCACCAGGGCATCTACTGAGAGACAATGTTTTCTATGTAATGACAAGAAAGCTACATGTATAAAATCTCATCTGTATGTTTGCCTCAACTTCCTGTTTTACAAGTGTGGTATTCTCAGAGTGTTACCTCTCAAAAATAACAGTGTGGAAACTTTGGGTACAAATGACAGTGGAGAATGATGATACACACTGCTTATATCACATGGTGGTTGCTAACACTGAACAGTGATATTGGCACTGAATACTTAAGCAATATGTTAACTGACTCCTCCAAAACTTGTACTGTCAGTTCAAGCATGAGAAAACAAATCAGAGACATACATGTGGAAGGAAATTCTGTTTGGTTCTCCTCGAGACTGTCAAGTTTATCACACATAATAAGAGCTATAAAAGAGTCATTATCAAGAGAATAGTGAGACATGAGGATGAAAGGTGATGTGGTGTCCTGAAGAGATCCTGATTCTAGCATGGGATGCCATTAGATAAAAATGGAGGACACTGGAATAAAATACAGTCTTTAGGAATGCTTTTAAAAAATGGCTCAAAAGACACAAAGTATAATATTAGCATAAAGGAAAATAAAAAAAAACATGGAAAGAAGACTACATGAGAACTCTGTTCTTTTTGCAATTTTGCTGTAAGCGTAAGTATAGTCTCCACAACTGTAAGGGGGGTGGTAAATAGAAAATGCCAGGGCCAACTGTAAATGATTAGTAAACCCGACATACAAGACATTGAAGAAGAGTAATTTTAACAAATAAAATAGCATATCTTGACTTTGTAAAATTGACTGTTAGAAATTTGGAGCTTTTGTTATACACAGTTGAGCTGATCCTAGGTTTTAAATGTAGATTCAAATTCTATATTCCAGTTATTTGCCATTTGTTAAGGATTTCATTTTTATAGGAAAAGTGAAGGAGGCATAAATTTTTACACTGGATTTTGCCTTTTAAAGACTCTAGACTATCTACCTTGAAAATACAAAAATAATGTGTTCATGTGCCAGGATTACAGAATAACCCAGTCTAAAGAAACAGATTAATAGACATAAAATGATGGTATTCAATGTGATAGATGCTATGAAAGAAGAAGAGAAGAAGTGTGGCAGTGTTCTGGGTTCCATGAGAATATACACAGAATCCCCCAGGATCCCATTCTAGTTTGATGAAGTTTTGATGTCAGTATAATGTAAAACCGTGAGGATGAAAATCACAGGTCTTCCCACATCTTCCTTTGTTATGTCACAATCCAACTTTCTATTAAACAAATACAAAGACTTTTATTGTTAGAACTATCAAAGAGAAGTGTAGTGAGATTATGCTTCCATAATTTAACCAGAACTCCCATGGGAATAATTAGAAAAATGGATCCACTACTTTATATTTGGAACTTTTCAAGAGAAGAAGCTCACAATTTCTTGGTAGTCTATTGGACTGTCAAAACAGCCCAAGTATTTAATTTTTTTAAAAATAAGATTTAATTTTGTTTTTAGGCATTTTTAGTTTCAACCCATCTTTGCTTCTTCCAACCTTAAAATAGAGCTCATTAATAAAATCATATATGTAATTTAAAATTTTAATTTTACTTTGTAGTTACACATGGCAGTCAATTATTAAATGTCAATAAAGACATTCTATACATACTTCAATGTAACACAACATTTATAATTTTTATCTTAGAGTCTTATCATTAAATATTTCATCAAAATATCTTTAAATGGTGTTTTGGTTAATACCACAAGCTCACAAAAGTATTTTAAGAGTTTCCAGTTAATGGGAAACATGAACTATTTCAGGAACAGTGTTTTTTAAGTGGTACTGTGCAGAATATTTTAGTGAACATAGTTTGAGGTACATACCATAAAGATACTGCATATCCATATTCATTATGTCCCTGATTGTTGTAGTAAGATAAAGGGGATGTCTATCAGTCAATCAAAGGAGATAAAGAAAATACATATACATTGTATACATATATACCATGAAGTTTTATTTGGGTATATGGAAAAATCAAATGCCACTCTTGGGGATAGAGACAGGCTGGGAGATCATCGTGTCAAGTACATATGTCAGACTCAAACAAGTATCATATTTTCCATACAAAGTCTCTCTCTCTATCCCCACTACACACAATAATAGAAATGGAGGGGATATGTGCAAAGGGAAGGAGTCTAAAAGGAGCCAAAGGAGGAGAATAGGGAATTACAAAAATTATGAAAAAGACATATATTGAATTTTTTCATGTTCAGAACACACATACACAAATATACACATATGCACATGTGAAAGAAAAAGGGAAATTTACTGTGGGAAGGAAATGGACGACCAGAAAGGTGGAAGAGTAAAAAGAGGGTAATGTAGCATAAATATGAATGCAGTACAATAATAAATATGCATGTAAATGCCATGGTTAATATGTTTTTCTATCTGAACTAAACAAAAAATAAAGTTATAATGGGAATCAAGTGTAACATACATCATAACCTTTATTTATACTAAAACTTCCTTGAAGAGCTGGGTGGTGGTGACGCACGCCTTTAATCCCAGCACTCGGGAGGCAGAGCCAGGCAGATCTCTGTGAGTTCAAGGCCAGCCTGATCTACAGAGTGAGATCCAGGACAGGCACCAAAAAACAACACAGCGAAACACTGTCTCGAAAAAACCAGAAAAAAAAAAAAAAAAAAAAAAAACCACCACCACCACCATCACCACCATCACCACCACCACCACCACAACAACAAAAAACTTCCTTGAAGAAAGTTCAGACATGTAAAGCACATGAGCAAACCTTGTTTTCAGTTATCTGGTATATAAATATATATTTGTGTTGATATGAATCCACTATTATAAAAGGATAAATAAAGAGATACTTGTTAGATGAAACTATATGTTTTGATTGTTGAGCTTTTTGCCAAAAGAATGAATACAGTAATGAATAAAGTTGAAATTTCATGAATGTTTAATGAAACACAGATGAAAATAGTAGTAAAAAAGGAAGTGGGAAAGTCTTCATGTTTGCTTTCGCAGAGTATTTGAAGGTAATGTTTGTATCTAATGCCTCTGCTTCTGGCTTGTAGAGTGGTTCAGTGGTTAGGAACATATACTGCTCTTGTAAGACCTGGGTTCAGTTCCCAGAATCCACATAGCAGCCTTTAACTGCTTGCCTCTACAGCCTCTGCAGGTAAACAGTGTACATATACTCAACCTGATACACATATATGCATATAAATTTTTAAAAATTCACAGTTTTTAAAAACATATTCATCAAGGTTAAAAATATGTTTTGCATATTCCAAATGAAACATGTATATCTGGAGATCAAAAATAATACCCACAAATGAGAGAAAACCTGACATACTTGTCTGTGTGGACCTGGGTTTTTGTAAGTCAAAGTGGTTGTTTCCAGCTCGATCCATATGCCTGTGAATTTCCTAATTTCATTTTTCTTAATTTCTGATTAATATTATACTGAGTAAATGAACAAAGTTTTCATTATCCATTCTTCTGTTAATGAATATCTAGGCTGCCTCTGTTTTCTGGCTGTTCTGAATAGAGCATGAATAAAACAGATTCTCTGTAGTAGGACAAAGAGTTCTGTGTGTATATATGACCAAGGTAGTTATAACTGTACCATGCAGCAGATCTAATAAGAGCTCTTAAAGGAACCTCCACACTGATTCTTATAGTGGCTGTGACCATTGGCACACCAACCAGCAGTGTGTAATTGTTCTCCCACATCCATGTTACCATTTGTTCTGGGTTTTATTTGTTTGTTTTTATCTTAGTAATTCTAAGTGGAATAGGATGACATTCCAAAGTTGTTTAATTTATATTTCCCTTATGACTAAGGGAGATACGTTTCATTTGTCACAACTGCAGATCATAGGACTACTTGTGGGAGTTGATTCTCTCCTTTTCACCATGTGAACCCTTAGGATTGAACTCTGTCTTAGTGGCAAGGACCTTTAAATGATAAGCCACCTCATCAACCAGAATGTAACAAGTCTTACTTTGAATAAATGATTAATTTGTTCATTATACCAAATTATATGCGTCAGTTGTATTAGGAAGGCGTGTCCTCTTCCTCTGTTGTCTTCTTTCCTAATGTTTTTGCTGATTGCAGTTTTTTTTTTTTAGTCCATTTTTGTGTTTCGGTGTCACATTGCAAAGTCATTTCCCAAGAAATTATCAAAAATATTTTATTTTTGTTTTGCTGTCATAGTTTCTGGTCTTATGGTTGCTGTTTTGTTTGCTTTTGTTTGAGACAGGGTCGCACTATGCAGCCCTGGCTGGCTGAGACTCACCATACAGAAAAGGCTGGCCTCAATCTCAGAGATCCACCTGCCTCCCAAGTGCTGGAACTCAGGGTCTATGCCAACATTCCAGCTATTAAATATACATATATACAAATATATACACACACACATGCATATAGAAATAGAGTTCTAATTTCATTCTGGTCATATGTGGTTTCCCAACACCATTTTATTGAAAACACTATTAATTTTGTGTTCTCAAACCTCACATCTGTGGAGAACAAAATGGGCTTTTATTTCTTTTCCTTTTTTCTGAATGTCTATGTTTATTCCAGAACCATTTTGTTTTGCTCATTATAGTTTTGTAGCATATGCTGAAAGCAGACTGTGTGATGCTTTCAGCACATTCTTCTTGTTTTAGACTACTTTCAATGCTTGTAGCTTTGGGATTCTATATAGAATTTATGAGGTTTATTTCTGAGGAATATTATTAACATTTTATATGGTTTGCATTTCATCTATATATTTTTGTGTCTTTGGGTAGTATAAGCTATTTAACAATATTAGTAAGTTGAATCAATGAACATGAAGTAACTTTCCATTTACTTGGTTCTCATTAATTTCATTCATCAGTATTTTAATGTCTTCATTTAAAAAATACATTGTTATCTTGTTTGATTTCATCCCAAAATATTTAATTATTTATGATGCTATTCTATATGCCACTTCTATGTTCAATTAGTTACCAGAGACTTTTTGGATAATGTTTAAATAAAATTATTTTTATACCACGTATTTTGTGTTTTTGAGTGTAGAGGTGACCATTACTTGATAATCTGAGCAATGCCAACTGCATGGTGTTTAGGAAAAACTCACATTATCAAAGCCAGAGTGATCAGGTACGTTCAGGGATTTAGGGGTACAAAAAATATCTTTTGAGCCTAAAGTATTGCTCTTGTCATAAAATTACTGCATAAGATACCCTACTGATTTCTGTTATACTTTCTGGTATTATTGTTCCTTTTTTTTTTTGTTTGATGGTTTGTTTGTTTGTTTGTTGGAAACAGGGTCTGAATATGCATCCCTGGTATGGATGGAACATTCTATGTTGATGAAGTTAGCCCCAAGGTCAACAGAGATCCACCAGGCTAATGACAACTTATTATCATCTACTTGTCTACACTCTGTCATTCCTTATCTATCTGTTTGTTTGTCTGTCTATCATCTATCATCTCTGGTCTTGTTACCTCCTAGATATAATCTATCTAAATAGATGTAATCTATCTCTATACATCTAAGTATCATCTATTATCTGTCAATTCACTTAATTATCTGGAGCCCAAAAACCTAGTCCAATTCTGGTAATATATGCAAATATATACATATTGAATCAGAATTAGACATTTTTTATTCTGCCAAACTCAAATTTTTTCTGATACTGAGAGTTTTAAATTAAATCTTGATTTTTCTCAGACTCTTTAAAAGATTATTCTGAACCATATAAAGTACCTCTAATTAATAAGGTAGAACTAATCAGACTAGCCCTGTAATATGTAATCTATTTCCAAGTCTACTTACTTTATAGGAGCTATCCCTGTTAGGAAGGATAAATATCTTTTACTCTTCTTTTTCTTTCATTTTTTTTCCTTTTGGTCCCTAGGATTGAATTGGATAAATAACCAGAAGGAAGAAATTGATGTTTAAAATGATTTTGATTTTCTGTCCCTTAATAGTTTATTTACAAAGCAGTGAAATGCCAGTGGTTTCTTTAGAAATGAATAATATCTGTAGGTAAGGCAAATGTTTTGGATGTTAACACATTATCCAAAGATGTAGGACTGCAGATCTAGAACTATAATAAGGATTAGATCCCGATAGATGTAAAATATGATGGACAGAGTGTAGAACTAAGCTTCTTGCGCTTTCTAAACCTGTGTCTTTGCATTAAATATCCCATGACATGATGTGCTAAGGATAGATAAGTGCTTTTAAAAGCTTTACAAATTGATTCTGTCACTCACCCCTAAAACAACCACAAGGGCACATCCATTGTATTTTGTGGTGTTTTCAATGGCACCTCAGAAACATTTTTCTTTTATCCTGTGAAACAATGGAGCTTGGGTTTCTTTTTTTCCTTAAACAATACACTCGAAAGTTAACATTGCTATTACTTAGATAAGTGTATACTAACATAATGTCTCCTCAATTTGTTATTAGCCTCACCTCACAATAAATTTAATTATAATAAAGAGATACCTATTTTTATAATTATCTCATTATTAAGTACATTACTCACAGAATATTTTCATGTAGTCATTCTTGTTTTCTTGGGGGTAGGAAATGAGACAAACAAAATATAACACACAAAACTCAGACATGGGATCCTGATTTTTTGAACTGTGGACTCATCTTCTCTTTTCTTTGATACATAGGGAATTTTCTCCCTATATAAGTGGGTATTTTCAAAGTATAGATTATAAAGATAACAGGAAATCACAATATTGTGCCATTTATTCAGAACTTTATTCAGATTCTCCATTTTGTTCTTTTTCTGTCCAGGTCCTTATAGAAACTTCAACTGATTTTTACTGATCCACTCCAATAAATTCATTATTTTTCACAGGTGAAGAAATTTTCTTCTTAAAGTAGATTTATGCAGTTTTTAATAAGGAGATGAATTTATCATTTATAATGTAGCAATGATTTATTATCATAGAACGATAATGCAATCCCTAATAAGCTTAAGCACATTAATATATAATTTTATATATATATATATATATATATATAATTAAGAACCCATGAGGGGAAATGTAATTAAATTGTTTAACATTTTGTGTCTGAAACCAAGCTTCTCAACAGACATGGCATGAGTGCCTGAAAATATAAGGTACTTAGAAACATGTATTTTAGTTCTTCCCCACATTTCACTATTTTCACTTATTAAATCTGTAGATTTATTTTGCCTAAAATTAAAATGCTCACTCATGTCTCAAAATCTTCTGAGTTGTCCCTTGGGGTGAAAGAGACAGAATTATGTCATGTGTGTAAATAGGAATCAGTTTAATCTTAGACAAATCCACACTTTGGAAACTGAGTGTGGTTTGCAAAGGATTATTAATACAATGAAGCTAGATGCAGTTTGACATCTTGCTTTATTGAGCATCAAATTTTATAAAAGCCTTTAGAATCACTTACTAATTTTTTGGTATGCAGGAAATCACACAGGAAAAAAAATCAGTTAAGTAATAGATCAGGTTAATTTAGGATTAAATAATGAAAATGTCTCCTGCCTGTTGGAATAAGCACTAGATTGATGAGATTTTAAAGTCATCTCCAGTTTCTTTACTTAATGACAATCCCCTTACTTAGAAATATTAGTTATAACAATACTCATAACTTGGGATTTTTATACTTTTTAATCCTTATGATGTTCATCATCACACTGTAGTCTGTTTTGCTGGTTACAGCCCAAGACCTTGAAAGTAGATGAGTCTGGTGGCAAATATGGGGGAGGAAATATAGAGAAAGAGCCTCAACATACATAATTGGGCTAGAAATTATGTAAGAGGAAACCAGAAGCCATCATAATTATCCTAGGTTTAAGCTTTAGTTATTTCTGTGGTTAAAAAACAGTTTGTCAAGATTGGATTTCATCCAAAATCAATTTACAACTATCGAAGTTATTTCTCTAAGCTTGCACATGGAGAGAGAGAGAGAGAGAGAGAGAGAGAGAGAGAGATGGATTTGATATCTCTATTAAAACTAAACTGAAAGTATCAGAGACGGACACATCAGTTTAATAAAGAGTAAAAAAAAAAAAAAAGCCAATCAATGGAACACCAAGGTCAAGGTTTGAGATTGAATAAGTTGCAATTTTTTTTTCAGAAACTCATATGAAGGTAGCGTCAACTCATAGGGTGTTCACAGATTATTAGAAGCTGGATTATAGAAAAAAACAGAGGCAATTAAAACAATAGCTAGCATACCTGCTTTCAATATATCTGAAATGAAAGGAAAGAAATACTTGGTTTCATGAAGTTTCCAGATGACTCAAAGAAAAGAGCAAGAAGTTGTAAGTCACAAGAGTATCCATTAAAGCAGACCATTTGGAAACAGAGAGCACAGACCAGGTGAAGGACAATTGAAAACATTTCTGTGATTCCAACTAGGAGCTGTCTGTGATTGGAATCAGAGTTATTCTGTCTCATCCAGGTTTGTGGTGAGATGTAGAATGTGGAGAAAATCTAAATCTGAAACTCAATGCTACCTTTCAAATTACACAAAATCCATATGGACTTGCTTCCAAATAAAACTACAAAATAGAAAAGAAACCTCAATATAACTAAAAGTACCTTATAAAGGTAACATTCACTAAAACAGGATTTGGATTTTATTTTAAAGGAAAAAATAAAATAGTTCTTGAACAGTGCTATCATGGCTTATGTTCGAAATAGACATGTTTTGTGAAAACAAATTCAGAAAAAAAAAACCTTTCCACTTGTTTACATTTTAGTGTAATAAATATAAGCAAGATATCTATGGCATGGAAAAAAAGTAAAAAGTTAAAAACTTTATCATGAACTCAGATTCATTCCACATTCAGTAATTAGAAGAGACTCTAAAGTTTATTAAAAACACTTCCCTTAATTACTCACTACTTAACCTTCGCTATATCCTAAGCATCTCATTCTTTAGATCCATAAAAACTGACACCATATCTATCGGGCTATTGGCTATATTCTAAATGGACTTTCTCCCTGATTTTATAGCTATCCTAAATTGAGGGTCATTATTCTCTTGGTTTTATTTCTCTTACCAGTTGCTTGACTCAGATTTTGGTGACCCAGCACTGCCCAGAGAAGGATTCACAAGCAGGATGAAAACATGAGTATAGTGGCTAAAATACAGACGAGTAATCTAGCACCCAATACATTAAAGTCCAGCAAGATGATCAAGGATTTTGTATATTTTTGATTTCTTTCATATCATAGGCTAGCACTTGAGCTGCCATAATGAAGATTAATGATGCTTTATTCATAGATAATGGTATTATCTTTGGATATGCAATATTAATATCCATAAGAACTGGACATTTCATTACATGACAGGACCACTGTACTCATGGATTCATAGCAACTGTAGTTGCCTGCAAAATTCATAACAATACACACTGAAGCATAGAGTGGGAAGAGATTAATAATCTCCACTCCTAACTGAGAAGCTATGGATAGTTGATAGCGTTTAGAAGAGGGAGAGTTTGTTTTTTTAAGGATATGGCTCCTGGCAGGTCAACTATACTTTAGTGGCTGATTCCCACATCCATAAGTATATGAACAACACAATCAAATTTCATTCCTTATTAAAAAGGTTTTTGTAAGAATGTAAAGTTATAGGGGTAGGAACATGGGGCTGAATCTGTAAAGTGTTGAGGGGAGGAGTTGGGGAACTAGGGTGAATATGATCAAAATAAATTATATAATATTCTTAAATGGTCAATAAATACTTTTTTAAAGAGGTGTAGAAGCCTGGTGGTGGTAGTGGTGGTGGTGGTGGTGGTGGTGGTGGTGGTGGTGGTGGCACACGCCTTTAATCCCAGAACTTGGAAGGCAGAGGCAGGCTAATCTCTCTGAGTTCGAGGCCAGCCTGGTCTACAGAGTGAGATCCAGGACAGGCACCAAAACCACACAGAGAAATTCTGTCTTAAAAAAAAAATAAAGAGCTGTAGATTTATAAAACTGACTGGGTACTGGTTTATTATGATGAGTTCTGATATTTATATCACCCTTGGTTTTCATTTTATAATGAGTTAAGCATGATTACCTCTGCATATTATACTTAGAAGAAATCTTAAAAGTAATGTGTTTATGTAATAAATTTTATGGAAGTTAGTCAGCTGACTAAGTAAGAAAGAAAATTCATGAGTCAGTTGGCAAAGACATTCATTTCAAAATATGTGGAGAGGAAGTCCTGCTTGCCAGTGCAGACTTATGTTGACTATGAGAAGCTGCTGAAAAATTGAGCTCTGCAAACAATTCAACTTTGGTTAGCACCAGTGGCACTAACTGTGTGTAAGTCCATTCCTAGACAAAGCAAAATTCAACCTGGATATCAATGAACCTGAACATCTGGAATCCATTTGCAGCTAACAAAAACACTATGTAGATGTCCCCATATACATTTGAAGGTAATTACTGTAAGTTTCTTGATATAGCTGATGCCAAAGTTTGGTTCTTAGGCCATCATGATAGGTAGTACAGAAAAGCTAAGTAGACGTACACATTCCCAGCTTACATCTGAAAGTGACAGTTTCAAAAACCAGAATGTGAAGCCTAGAAACATGTTCAGGATCTACTTTGAAAACTAATATACAGTGTACTCACAAGCAATGCATTTATGTATTTAGAAATAATAAATTCATTAATTTACTTACTTATTTTCCTTTATTCTTCTCTCATACATTACATCCATAGCTCAGTTCCCCCCTCTACTCTTTCCAGTCCTCCCCCCACTTTCCCTCTCCCCTAGATTCACTCCTCCATTTTCCTTTAAAAAAAGCATTCTAATAGTGATATCAACTGAACAATATTTTAATGAAGGGAGGGCATCTTGAAAGAGAAATTTTGATCCAGATGTTTGAAAATCAGTAAGAAAGAAATGAATATTTTTGATGGTTTCTTATATTCCACAGCATATATTTAAATTTTACAGAATGAAACAAATTTCTTTCATGCTACAGGAGACAAGGTTATTACAGCCAGTTTTCTAATTGCTCATGGTTGTCATGGTTTCAGGTGGGAAAAGATGCATTCAGAAGTCAATAAAAACAGAGAGGGTATTTGAGAATAGAAATGATTCAAATACAAGTTCAATTGCCTTTTAGCAAATATGCTAGTCAGCCCTGAAGATTTCTCATCTTTTGATAATAATGTATTCATCTTAGAGATATAATCAAAGTCAAAGTTAGAGATTTTATATATCTGAGCTTGATGCAATGTCATTGGATATTTAAGTCTGAGTCAAGAGATCAGAGAAAGATTAAGTCTGAGGATTCATTTTTTTTTTAGTTAAAAAGTAACATTTTGTAAGGGATGTGTGGATCTCTAGTTAGGGGGAATGGCTCTTGGATAGCATCCAGTAAGATATAAAAATATGTCTGTAGATAAAAAGGAAGAAAGAAAGAGAGAAAGAAAGAAAGAAAGAAAGAAAGAAAGAAAGAAAGAAAGAAGGAAGGAAGGAAGGAAGGAAGGAAGGAAGGAAAGAAAGAAAGAACGAACGAAAGAAAGAAAGAAAGAAAGAAAGAAAGAAAGAAAGAAAGAAAGAAAGAGGGAGGAAGAAAGAAAGAACAAGATAAAAATTAAAGGAATTCTACCCACAATTACCAACGTTGGAAGTGTGCTTTAAGTCCAAATGGGAACTATAGCCTAGAGCAAGCCATAGGGATAGTATGGTAGGGCCCTGAAAAGATAGCAGCTAAGCAAGACCAGCTGCCAGACTCTAAGAAAGCATGAGGTAATAAGTGTTTGGTGTTTTAAAGCATAGTGCTCATGATAATTTGTTTAGCAATAATAGAAAATGAATACCTTTTAGGACAAATTGTATGATGCTTTAATACCTACAAATGCGGAGAATGCATCCTGGAACTGGGCAATAGGGAGAGCATCAAAGGATGTTGAAATATGCAGAAGTGTACATTCAGTTAAATATCCTATAGAAGTGTGGACAGGATTTCCCACAGTTCTGACAGCACATCTCACAGCTATGTCACTATTATGTGTTTCCTGGCTTTGTTTCACCTTTTCTGTAAAATTGTAACACTGATGAACAAGAGGTGGGGAGGATCTAAAATCCTCTTTCTCTAATTATGGCAAAGCTTTAAAAAAGATACTCTATCTATCTCTATCTATCTATCTATCTATCATCTATCTATCTATCTATCTATCTATCTATCTATCTATCTATCATCTCTCTATCTATCTATCCATCCATCTATCTAATCTATCTATCTCTCATTAAATTCTGTTTTTTGGTTTGATTTGAAATACAGAGAACAAAGATAGTGAGTTTAAGAGCAAAGTGACTAGTAACAGGAGAGACACAAACTGAGGGGGGGGGTTATCAACAAAGATTAATTTTTCAGCAAGTGTCCTGTGAAGAAGACAGATATAGTAGTGGAGTTGGCCAGACACTATGTGATGCCCATTCTCAGGCAGAATGAAACAGTCCACACTGTATAATAACGAGAAAAGATGTCCCCATAGAAATAAGCACAAAAAGTCCATGAAGAATCTGTGTCAGGAATATTAGACATAACACCATATTTCACATAGCCAAGAAATAGTCAAAGCCTGCATGCATGGTGCTTCCCTTCCCTAATAAACAATAACTGATAATTTTTATAACTAAAAATTTTATAACTAAAAATAACTAAAAATTGGAAAATTTTTAGTCTGTCCATATAATAGATTTTAAATTTAAGATATTGCTTTCAACAATAGCACTGTATTAAAAATTAGGGTATGAACTTGCGATGTTCTAAAACATTTGAAACAGAGAATGAGTATGCAAGAGTCTCTTTTGACTATTAAGAATGGAAAGTACAGATCTCAAACATTACATCAGCTTTTTAAAGTCTCAGAGTTTCCCCCACTCATTTCAACAAATATGTATAGAGATGTGCATAAGGAATGAACCCCAGGACAATTCACAATGTGGTTGAGAAAATTCTATCAGCAGAAGTACTTCTATTTTGGATTGAGAAGTGAGAATAAAATTAAAGGAGGCTGTTAGACACCCAAATACTACTCTGAGAAATCACTCTGATAAAATTCCTTAGCTGCCAACTGTAGTCAGAAGATTTCCTGTGACCCCGCCCACAGTCAGGACAAATCTCTCACCCACAGTCCCACAGCCTTTTATAAAATAATCACACAGAGGCTTAATATTAATTATAACTGCTTGGCCATTAGCTCAGGTTTATTACTGACTAGATCTTACACTTAATTTAACCCATAATTCTTATTTATGTTTAGCCACATGGCTTGGTACCTTTTCTCAGTTCTGCCTTGTCATCTTGCTTCCCTGTGTCTGGCTGGTAACTCCTGACTCAGCCTTCCTCTTCCCAGAATTCCTTTAGTTTGCTCACCCTGCCTATACTTCCTGCCTGGCTAGTGGCCAATCAGCATTTAATTAAACCAGTGTATAAAAGTATTATCCCACAGCATTTCCCCTTTTCTGTCTAAACAAAAAGGAAGGTTTTAACTTTAGCATAGTAAAATTACATATAATAGAGTTATCAAGCAAGAATTACAGTTACAATATCTAGTCTATTTTGTATTTGGCAAAATTAAAGAAAATATTAATTATAGCTATCTAGTCTTCAACTACATCAAAGACCCCAGAAGGATATAATATTACCTAAGTAAACAGGAAGAGCATTGTAAGAAACTTCTAAAAATCCAGAATGAAAGAGGCAGCTGACTGCCTGGGAGTCACCCAAGTTCCTCTGTAACATTTGGGCATCCATTCTTCAGCCTACAGGCCTAGAGTCTCTCAGTCGCTTCTTCCTGTGTCCTGTAGGATATCAGGCAGTCTCCTCTGTGAAGCAGGAACCTGAAGAACCACTTTGCCTTGTTTTGGCAAATTCAGTTTTTCTATGGGTCCTGTATGTCCAGGTGATACAACATTTTGTGAAGCAGTGCATGCAAGAGCAGGTTCTTGCCCAAATTGCTATTTTTGCCAAGAAGAAGATAAACTCCACATTGAGTGTCTTTGATGCCCATCTTCCTTTTTGAAGTAAATTGGTGATTCCAGGAGCAGACATGTCTCACTGTCCAGAAAAATCTAAGTTTTTAAAACATTTTAAATGCCATATTCTGTAGGTCTTTGAAGTGTTTGAAGATTACATACCTAATTGAATTATATCTATGTATACCTAGAAAACTTAACATGGCTATAAGTTTGACTACTATAGAAGACTAATTATTACCATGTATTTCTTAATTATCCATTACAACTTAAATGAGCTGCACAAACATAATACCTTAAACAAGAGTAGAAATATACATACAGTATAACAAAATTAACTTTAAATTTGTATCAATAAACTAAAATCTATACCAATGTAAAACATTTTAAACAAGTTGATCTTTAAAAGTAGGTTCAACAATCCACCCTCTTATCCTATCCTATCAATATCCTATATGTTTATATCATATCCTCCTTTCTTCTTTTAGAAGAAGATTTACTAGACCAATAACAATTTGTAACCAACAACCTAAACAAAGACAAACATCCATAATCCATATTTTGGGAATGTGGGCATAGTGTTCTAGGCTACTTCCTGTTTATAGGGTGTGCTGTATTCTTATGGGGATCCTGAGAAAATTAAGAATTATGGTCAAGTCCTGATTAGAGTAGTCTGTGATACTTGTATTCACTGAGCCAGTTGCCTTGAAGCTGTTTTGGGATGTTGGATCATCTGGGCCTCTCAGGGGATCTTCCCTGATCAAATCATATTAGCCTGGAAACAATCCACAGGTTCTCATCTTCTGTGGAAACAAAAGCAGAACCTCTTTTCCAAAGTAACATATCCTTAGACATAAACTTTGAAGTCTAGATAATATATATATGGGCTTAACTAAACAGCTTTTACAATCAAATGTTTCTCTGCTGTTAAAAATCCCAAAGACAACACAATCCAGATTCTCTGTGTAATATCCATCTTTCTGTGACTTATTTTTTATACTACCTTTACTGTCTCTTTAAAGACTTTATTTTTTAAAACTATCTATTTCTTTATATAACTCTTTTTTTTTTTTTTGTTT
>CABHPP010101288.1:0-23283 GCA_902168425.1 Peromyscus attwateri | reverse complement strand
AATAATAATAATAATAATAATAATAATAATAACAAAAATAAAAACAGAATAGGAAAAAATAAACAAACAGACAAAAAAAGAGCCAAAGGAAAAACACTACAAACACATCCAAATGTAGATATTTACATCCAGCCCCTGTACTGAAACAGAAGGGAGGTAACATGAAGATCCTATTGGCTTCTTATATTTCCAGAGCTACTTCCACAAACTCCTCCCCACCACCACACCTTCTTGCTTTGCTTTTAGATGACATCAGCTGTACCTCATCTGTAATCTCATATTTCAAAATTCTATCTTGACACAATAGTTTGCCAGCATTCTTCCTTTCCCATGTCTCTTAGGTGTTGCCTTTGACCTCATGATGACATCGCATCCTGGGCTGTTTTGATTTCACCTGCTAGTCCTTTCCTAGTTTTTCTCACACAAACACTCCAATGCAAGTCATGATCAGTTGTTTTGTCTCCACTGTTGATATTATTTCACATTTCCTAACCCCACTGACTCATTTTAGATTGCCAGCTAATACCCAACTGACTTAATCAAACTAACCATTTTGGCTGAGTTTCATAAAACTTGAAAGGATTGTAGAATCATGTGGAATAACTTCAGTGCAAATGTGTGATTTCCAGTCTCAGTCAGGACTAAATAGTATTTTAAAAATAAAAATAAAATAAAAATATGCATCTACATGTTAAATAAAAAATGCATCTATACAATGCATTCATATATTCTTATTGAGGTTTTTAAATACCTATCTTATTTAAATAGTTTAAGTTGTTTTAAATTCTTTCTTCTGATCTCTACCTGCCATTTGTTTTACTAAGAATTTCAAACTGAAAAACAAATTGAGATTTTACATTTCTGCCACCTTAGTAACATGCTTCTTCTACTGTTTGCTTTTTTTCTTTTTTCTTTTTTCCCTTTTCTTCCTTCCTGTTTTAGGCTTGGGTCCCTGTGCTCAGTTTGTTGGTCCACTTGTCCCAGTCTAATAATAGCTCAGTCTATACATATTAAAAAAGGTGCTCCCCCATATTCAAGCTTCTCCAAAAGGATTATCTTTTCCTTCCTTTTCTCTCTTGAACCATTCAGTCTCTCATCCATTCTTTACTGAGTCTTTGCTGCTGCTTTAAATCATACTTAAGCTTCAGCTGCCCCTTCCTAAAATTACAAAACATGAAACCAAAATATATACTAAATCTAAACCTGTCAAGTTTTCTATCGTGTTCTGGGTTGCCATCTCGGCCCAGTGCCATGAAGTGGCCACTCCTGGGTCACTTGTCGGCTTCAGTTTTCTCACCAAATGCTTCTTAAACTTCTCCAGATCTTTCCGAACTCTCATCACATCCTCTGTGTGTCACCGGCAGCCTCACCTTGCCTTTTATCTCACCAGCTCAGCCTGTGCTTTGATGGACGCCACCTCTTGCTAAGTGCTTGACACAGTTCAGAGTGGACTCTTGCCTTGAGAGCCTCCCACCAGATGACAGGATGCCAATCATCTTTTCACTGTCTGTCGCCTTTATTCCTTTTCCAATCTAAGTCTCGAATTCATTCCAATTGGTCTGCATATAATGTTCACTCTTAAGCTGTGTTTGCTATTTCATCCTCTTGAAATCTGGCCTCATCTTGACCACTCTACTGAATCTGCTCTTGCTTCGTGAATACATGGCCTTCAAGTTGGGTTTCCACATCAAATGCTTTCATTGTACTTTTCTCTTTTCTTCCAGATGATTCTTCTCTATTATTTTTCTTTCCAAAGTCCTTTGTTAATGCTGCTGTTTATTTTTGAAATCTGCAAACATTTCGAGCATGTTTTGTGGTATAAGAAAACAACAGGCAATAGGGAGAGAGCAATGAACCAAACATACTTCTCATCTTCAAGAAGATATTCTAACTAGGGAGGTTACCAAGGACTTCAACTCTTACAATACAATGTGTGTTTTGATACACTATAGTGAGCCCGGTGTGTGTGTGTGTGTGTGTGTGTGTGTGTGTGTTAATAAAAGCACAAAGAGAATATGATGAATTTATTAGCTTAAAAGGTTTTTCATAGTCCTTTCTTCAGCCACATACACTAATTTTCTTCTCTTTTTACACCTTAGACATTAGTTTCCTCAAGAATTACTTTTTCGCCTGTTCTTTTCTAACAGTGTTATTATTGGTAGAAATCTTACCCTGTCCCTATTTTACCTTACCTTCTCATGTTAGTAGCCTAGTTGCTTTCATTTCCTCTTTCCTTTCCTTTTGTTTTGTTTTTAGAGACAGGATTTCTCTGTGTAACAGCCCTAGCTGTTCTAAAACTTGCTTTGTAGACCAGGTTGGCCTCCATCTCTCTGAGATATGCCTGCTACTGCTTCCTGAGTGCTGGGATCAGAGGTGTATGCCACCACGCCCTGCTAGCTTAGTTTCATTTCAAGACCAATTTTCATCTGTATTCTTTTCATCATTGACATGTTCCCTTGCTTTTCTGTAACACCCTTGTGTCCTTCTACACTTGTATGTCTTCACTAATTGCCTGATATATTCAGTCTCCAACTTTGTAATATCACACTATGTGGAATGCCAGCACACTGTTTGGGTATTTATACCACCCATTAGGTAGTGAGTTACTTTACAGGCAAGCACTGCTCATTCCATTTCTAATTGAACTTTGCCTAGCATGCTGGAGGTTTAATGATGCTTGTAACTGAATGCATGAAGATGATGAATTTTAAGGGTTGTTAACAATAAATCAGGAATGATAGGTAACATGCAAGGCCTTGGTAATGGGGAGAGATGTCATGTTGGCAATACTGAGTGAGAAAAATAAGCAGTATTTCCTTTGTTGACTATGGTGCTAAAGCTTGCAGCTAGAGAGATTCCGGTTGTATTTGGAAAGGCTCACTGGATCTAACAAAGAAATTTGAGATTGCTCACTGAAGAATGGGATGGAAATTTAGATATAATGTATTTGAGGTGAAAGTTAAATATCTAATTGGGGGGAAAAAAAAAGAAAAAAAATTCTGCAGATTTGTATAGACAACTTTGGAGTAAAGAAAAACAAAACAAAACAAAACAAAACAAAACCAACAATGATTGGGGATTGAATTAGAACACTATCTTTCCAGGAAGCTCAAAATTGATAAAGCAGTGGTCTGGATAGCCACAGGATCTCCCTGCTCCTAATGTCTATAAGATGAATGAAGAGGCAATGGAGAGGTGGGAAAGATGGAGGAGTGAAGATTTTTTTCTTTTTTTCTTTCTTTTTTTCTTGTTTGCTCTTTTGTTTGTTTTTTCATTGGTATTCTCATTTACGTTTTTAAATTTTTATTTTATTTGTATTTTTTTTTAAGTTTTTCTTTGGATGGGAATGCTATAAAGGGTGAAGGGCAGATATGAAGGGACTAGGAAATGAGTGGGATTGGGGTGCATGATGTGAAATTCCCAAAGAATCAATAAAAATTATGTTTAAAATTAAAAAAAAATGATCTGGTCGGTTTGATAAATCTTGAGAGTGGCAGTGGTGTCCTATTTATGTGGTTATTCAGAACCATCACAACAAAAGTCTTTGATGAAGAGCTGACCAACCACGCTGAATCACAGTTCTACCTGCAATGAGACAGGGAAGAAAACATCGCCAAATGATCGCATTGAACTATTTGATTTAATCACAGAATTGCAGCAGTTAGAACCATGGCTAGGTGTGTGGCTTACATTTCATAAAGAGGCATTTCAAGGTATCTGGTGAAAAGTATAAGAACAATCATAGAAGTCGAGGCAGAGCAAAGTTAAAGAATTTCACTTAGCTTTAACTTACTGTGGTCCCTTCACTTTCTTTCTTTGAAGAGTTGAGGGAGGGCATTCTCACTATGTTCAGAGGCAAGTAGAGAGCAGGCAGAGCATAGACAAGGTTGAACAGGGTAACTGAGCACAACACAAAAGTAGTAAGTGGCTGGCTGGACCAGTGCTGTTCAGCTGTGCATAGCCCACCCAGATGATGATCGCCACCCCAGGCTGCAGATAGTTCTTTGTTGAGGACATGATGCTTCTTTGGTGGCCAAAGCCTAGGATTCTGTGGTAATTTTCTTCTTAAATTGGGGGACGTTCAAGCATGTAGAGATCTAATCCTTCCTTTGACCTTTACATACCTTCTTTTGTGACTTTAAGAAAAATAGACCCGGGCTGCAAATGGAGAAACATGGCTTTTACAATTGAGAAGTTGGCTAAGAACACTGTGATTTGCAATTTTGGTTATTTTACCATATTTGATAACAGTTTTCTAAAAATAAAAACACAAGGTAAACATGTGCTTTAATATATCCTTAAGGATTTTATTAAGCATAATAAAGTAAAATTGATTTCTTTCATTGAAAATGAAGGAACTACATTCACATTTTACTGTAATTGTCTCTGTGAATGTCAGCTCATTGATGCTAATACTATTAATTTATTAGTGTAAGATCTTATGATACAGAGAACTTCCATTGTTTTCTTTAAGAAAATTTCTTTTAAAAACCTGTAGCATATAACACTATGTATTTTTCTGACAATGAAACAGATTTAATATAAAGTCAACTTTTATTTTAAAATACCTTTAAAATTTTTATTTAGTGACTTTGATGATCACCACAGACATGACTTATTCGGGTTACAGGATCTTCAAGCCTACAAAGGGACTATCAGCGATTTAAGTCACTTCTGACACATCACAAAATGCTACTATCACATTCCCAAATTTGGTGGTAAATAAAAGAAAAATAATTTTTTTTTTGCTACGTAGAAATACATACATTAATTGACCTAGAAGAAAATGTCTAGAACCTTGTACAAACATCCAATTCTTAAGGATAAAAGTGATTGTTTCTTGGCACTGTCATATGTCAAGGGATTAGCAAAAGTTGACAACATGCATGCATCATTCATGTGTCAGACTAGTTCACAAAATCTTTTGATATGCAGAATTATTTGTCAGGCAACAGGGTTCTATCCGTCTTTTCATCTTTGGGTGCATCTATCTCCTGTGGGTCATTCCTATTAGTATCTGATACTGTGGATTTAACACAGCACAACACAGGGAGCTTTGCATATTGCTTTTATTTCTCTTTCTTAAGAAACGAAACAAACATCTTTAAACTTCTTTTAAAGATGCATTTTTCTCTAAGGAATCCCAGCAAAAAATGAGGTAGAAGAAGACACCAGTCACAGATACAGTGTGGCAACTCTCTTTAAAGTTTGGGAATTAACTTTAATTATTTCTATAATCCTTGTAGTTGCAGTTGAGTATTAGCCTATAATAATTTAAATAAATAAATGTTATTTTAAAACTTTTAATTAATTCACTGAAGACATACTACCAAGAGCTTTCAATTCTATACATATGTCTGATTCCCAGGCAGTTTAGATCTTCAACATTTAATAAACTAAATGTATGAGAGAATCATGTCTCATATTCTAATTGGATGTGTAAATGATGAGTTATTAGGTATTTATGGCTTTTTGTTTAGAAAAATGGACAGAATTGTTACCTCTTACATTTTTTAAACAGGTCACTCAATGAGACTTGTTTGTTTGTTTTAGCTTGGTTTGGGTTTTGTGAAACGGCTTTCTCTGTGTAGCCCTAACTATCCTGGAACTTACTTGGTCTACAGACCAAGCTGGATTTGAACTCAGAGATCCGCCTGCCTCTTCCTTCCAAGCTCTGGAATCAAAAGCATGTGCCACCACTGCCTAGCTGCAGTGAGTTTTTATTAACTAAGTAAAGTCAAATTGTACTCACCAGATTTAAAACCTAAATTTAACAGTTTCTAAAACAGGTAGAGGTATGAACTTTGCCAGCCTTTCGTACTCAACTTTTGAGTTATTTTTACAAACGTTCATCTGACGTTTTGAAGGAACTTCGATTTGGATATGTTGTATAAGATGAAGTTTGTTTTTCAAGAAGTCTCTTTCACACCGTCTAGAAAGTGTTTTGAAGTTAACACTGATGAAAGGAAAAATTCCTTTTACTGCTGCTGCATCCATTGGACCAGTCAGCAATTAAAGGGTTATTTAAACGGAGAAGTTGAGCTTCGGATCAGCATTTCCCAGTGGCACATATCTTTAGCAGTAAGTGTGGAAGCCAACTCGGAAGGAACACGTTTGAAGTGGCAGAACTAATCATGCAGAAGCAATTTGCGATTTTCTCTCTCAGCCCAGATAAAGCAGAGCATTATGACATTGGCTGTGAGGAACAAGGTCAATTTACTGTGAAAAGGCAGCTATAGACTACAACTTCAAATAGACTTTTATCCCGTAGAGCCAGAAACAGGATTTACCCTATTGCTTACACTACAGAATGGGCAAAATGAAGTGGACAATTCAATTAGGATGCACCAGTAATTGTCATGACTTCCCCCCTCCACCTCTTTCAGGTAATCATCTTGTAACTGGAGCTGACAATTTTTCTCACCTGTGAGAACAAAATATAAATGCTTGATTGCTCATATTCTCTGCAATAAAATTTATGTTTCAGTGTTACTAATTTAATTAATAGAAACCTACCAATTATTTTCAAAATATTTGACACTTATTTTCTTTCATATTATTTGATTTGGGGGGCTTTAAAATGAATTTATCCCTCCAATACACACAGAATTGGCTTTACAAAATATAACTTATTAAACTTATGAATGAAGTTTTTCTGTTTAGCATTTGAATGATGTTCTACATGAATGCTTATCATTCACATGAGACATTTCATAAAGTGATTCCATCTTCTCTGATAACTCATTGTAAAATATCATTAATTTTTAGAAATTATTATATTTATGGCAACAATTAATATAAATTATGTGAGTCATCACAGTGAATAAATAGTTTAGTCCCTCAGCAATGGGCAAAGAGTGTCTTGCCTTATTTTCTGGTTGATGTCTGGAGAAGATTATTTTATGAAAAATGAAACAGGGATGTACCTTAATTAGCTGCTCAAGGATGCAGCCATCTAGAATAGCCAGACTTAGTGCATTTAGCTTTATTAACTCCACCTCATAGGCTTGCTTTACCCACAATCTACATTGATAATGGTGTCAATAATCAATTCTATTCAAAACATCACGAAAGTGGGATGAGACTTGTTCCCGGAAGCCAAGGTATAAAGTAAACAAAGATATGATTAAATACCTCTGTTGGCGTTGTTCATAACAAGAAATACACAGCTGGAGACCAGCAGCTCTAAACATTAAGGTGTTAGTCAATGGCGTCTGGACCACGAACTAGTGGTTCTGCTGAAAGTTTGGCAGGTGCAGGAATGCCATGGTGTTGACATTCACCCCCAGAGTCTTCGGGAAGCCAGACTTTAATGTTTTCATTGGCTCATGGAGGTGATGAACAAACGCATCTCTAGGCCAAGGATCACTGGGGTCCTGCTTTTGCTAACCCAATGATTGACAGTAACACAATGTTCTTTTAGTTTATGACTCTGGGTAAAAGACCAAGAAAGCATGTGACTCAGGACAAAACCGAGAAGGAAAGAAAATGAGATATGAAGCACTTATTTTAAAGAGAAAGGCCAAATCACTTAACTGTTACGATGTTGCTTGAAAACTCAGCTCACAAAATTTGAAAATGGATGTGAGTTTATATTTCTCACAGAGATAAAATGAAAATAAAAATGTGTTAGAATGCTTAAAGCCCGTAAGTATAAGCTAACTTTTCTTTTTTAATGTAAGCATCTTAGATTATTTACATATTTAGATATTTCTTTCTGTAGTAGGTTAGCTACTTATACATAGATGATCCCCATATTTCAGGAGATATTGCACATTTATAATGGAGCTGGGAGACTGAAACATACCTTTGCTGTTATAGTATAATTCCATTCCATTTTGTAGGATGAAATATAATCCAGTCAATAATTTATATATGCTACATTTTCCCCAAGTAATATTTTGTATTCTTTGAAGTTAGGAGATTTTTGGGTATAGAGTATCTATTTGGCTGTAACTTCAATATATTCATATTATCCTGTAAATGTAATAGTTATGCATAATACATTATTTAAACATAATATGGCACCATTTAACATTCACAGTTCTCAGCTTTCATTGAAATGAACTGGCAAGTATCAAATATAATGTGGTTCATCTTGTGCTTTTTAATGTGAATTAGTTTGAAGCTGGAGAGATGGCTCAGAGGTTAATAGCACTTTTGCTCTTACAGAGGACTCATGTGCTGTTCCCAGTGTGCTGAGGGCAGCTCACAACCATCTGCAACTCCTGTTCTAGGGGATCTGATGCCCTCTTCTGACTTCATGGGCAAAGCAGCCACAAAAATAACATCACTAAATATTTAAACATGTAAATAAATTTGTGTGATATATTGTCTGGCCATACCACTTGGGAAGTAAAATATGTGAACTATTTCCTGGTGTCCATAAATCTACTTTAGTGATTCTGTCACTACAAGTTTTGGGGTAAATGTCATAGGTCTGAAACATTTTTTTTCCTGTTCTATTTTTACCCAGATCATTTCTTTAATTCTTCATGCTATTTACATAGACTTTAAATTTTAGTATTTTTTTTCTTGTGTGTCTGTGTGTGTTAGAGACCAATTTCTCAGAGTTTGGTCTTACTATAAACATCTTAGTGTTGTATTTATGAAAGACATTTGTAGATGCCTCAAATGCATTTTTGCAAATTGTTTTATTAAGTTATTTGCCTCTTATCAATGAGTATAATGACAATTTAGTGTTGAATAAAATTATACCTAAAACGGTGTTTTACACACACATACACACACACACACACACACACACACACACACACACACACACACAGAGTAAATTAAAATAAAGAATAAAAATATTAGGGTAATATTTTGTATCAATAAATTCACTATATTGAGACATTGTTAAATTTATATTCAACCATAATCCAACTGCTGTCACCATGAAGAAGTCTGAAGTGCCTTCTTATGTTCTCTCCTTGACATTTTATGTTTAATCAAACCTCAGTCTAACTTCTTAAGGCTTTAAGCTCCTGATTTTTTTTCTTTTGGTGTGTGTTTATCTTCAAAAAGAGATCACTACTGTTGTACACATCTTGCATTTGGATAATCTAATCATGACAAGTTAATGCTCTTGATTTAGTGTCCAAATAAGATACATCTTCGGGCTTAGTAATTATCAAACAAGTTATGAAATTATTTCACTTTATAACTTGCTACAGCTATGATAGTTGTCTTGCATAATGTAGTTTAAGTGCTTTTAAAATTGCACACACACCTCCCAAAAGAATTGGATTTATAAGAGAGGCTAGCAATCCCTGACAAAGCCAACTTTCTACCTTCATTGACAATGCAGCCAATGAACAGATACTAATCTTGTCTTCACTTTGAGGCATAGCATTCTCTCTCATTTCTTACAGCTTAATTGACAGAATGCTGTCTACTAACAATGTAATACAACAAACACACAAAGACAAGAGGTCATCAGATAAGAATCTTGCCTTACTGGAAAATGTGAAACTATTGGAATAATCCAGATGCCAGGGAGAGTTCTTGAATACACCAAGAATGCAATATCCCTTTTCATGATTAAACAACAAAGAATCTTCAGGAGATGTTTCATTAAAAAAAGTACTTAGCATTGGGTGTAACATTAATACTCTCAAGTGAAAATAGGGGACATTGTTTTGAAAGTATCATATGTGCAAAATGTAACTTTATAACAATTTGAGAAATTTTCAGTAAAAAAAAAAGTGAGAACACAAGGAATACATTCTCCATGAGAAAGTGAGAATTGACAATGACCAAGCCATATTAACTTACAGATTAGAGAAAATAATCACAAGGCACATGCTGTTCCTGTGTCACAGCTTGTGTGTTGAAATTTTGAAGACAAATTTTCCTTCTTCAGTTGGGATATTCAGGCAAGGATATTTCCTTTCTGTATATATGTAGGAAAGAAGGAGGGAGGGGAGGAAGGAGAGAGGGGGAGAGAGAGAGAGGAGGGTCCGTAAATTCAGGGCTTAAAAGAGTAGAAATGATAACCAGAAGAAGACAATAAACAGAAAACAAAGGGCTGGCTGCGCTTTCAGAAAAGTCAGAGCAGAGAACCAGCTGGGGCCAAGATACTTAAAACAGCAGCATGCAAAGTCAACTGAAACTAAAAAAAAAGTTTCCCTCATCTCTGAATTTCTGTTTTAAACAGGCATAAAAGAAGGCTGCTTTCGGAGAAACTATAAGTATGCAGTTGTCTTTGGGTTGAGATGATCCAGAATGATAGGCAGAGAGAAATAAACCTGAAAATGAAACAAGAAGCAAGGCTCCTCCTTTACGGATCTCTGAGATCTGTGTGTCTCTGTGGCTGCCTTCACAATTAGATCTGGGGTTATGCTCATCATGAGCATTTGTAAATCTTGCCGGTCCTGTGATACCGGGTCTGTTTCAAATAGGCTGATGCTTTCTACTTTATATTCTTTTCTACTAGAATTTTGCTGCTACCTTTGAGACAAGTTGGCGTTTAATTACTGAGAGCCCACTTCGGCTTAACTTTTACCTGAAAGTGTTTGAAGGCGGTCTGCTCTTTTTTTTCACTAGGCACTGGGACAATGGTGAGGGGAGACTCAGGCTGTGATCCCCTGTCCAGTCACAATCAACTGAGTAATGCCAAGGGCTAACAAGATTGCCAGCTTGAATGGATTGGAAACTTCAGTGATCTACTTTTCACACTGTAAAGGACTTAGACTTAAGGTTTGTGAAAAATCTATTTAGAACAATGGCCTCTCTGCAAAGCATTAATAGCATTACTACAAAAGCACGGGAAAGTTAGAAAACAGCATAGCCTAGTGGAAAGATAGGTTATGGAGTGTTTAAATAACTAAAAGATGGCTTTGATTTTTATACTATTGCACACACTACCGGTTTGTTCTAGGTCCAGTTTTCCTCTTTGTAGAATGTAATCTTCTTCTTCTTCTTCTTCTTCTTCTTCTTCTTCTTCTTCTTCTTCTTCTTCTTCTTCTTCTTCTTCTTCTTCTTCTTCTTCTTCTCCTCCTCCTCCTCCTCCTCCTCCTCCTCCTCCTCCTCCTTCTTCTTCTTCTTCTTCTCCTCCTCCTCCTCCTCCTCCTCCTCCTCCTCCTCCTCCTCCTCCTTTCCTCCTTTTTCTTCCTCCTCCTTTTCTTCTATATATGAGGAAGAAGTGTTCCAAACACATGTGATCCTAAGGATGGTTTGAAGACAATTCACAGCTGCAGATCAAACTGTAGAGAGCTCTGCCCAGTCTCCCAGTCCGTAGCATTTCTTGACCTAGCATGCTGAGCTTCTCTTACTCAATCGGTCCATCCTTCCTTGGATGACTGTACAGGCTGTGTGTATGTGTGTATGTGGAAGACACACCATCCACCCTCAATGTTTATTTAACTAAACCTCAAGCAGATGGCACAAAAGTGTTTTGTTCTAAAAAATTTCATATATTAAAACAATATCCTGACAGATGGAAGTAAAGTGTTTTGATAAAGGGTAGATTTATTCTAATTGCACAGAAACATTGTTGCACTTTGCAATGGCCCATCTAAACTATATTCTATTTAGATAATTGACTGCCTTCCTTAGGAGACAGGGGCCTCATGAGGCCAGAAGCTGATGTTTCCTGTGTATTGTGTATCTTTCTGAGCTCTTGTGAACCTCTGTCCGTGCTGAATCAATTGGAGGGGCACAGGAAACAGGAACTTAATAAAACTTTGCCATGGGGGTTTCTACATCTTGATGGGAGGGAGTCTGGGGAAGTAGGAGATATCAATCATTTTTAAGTTTGTAGGTTTTAAGAAATTTTATACATTAAGATTTTTTTAAAGGACTATTCATTTTTACTTCATGTGTATGTGTATATGTGCTCTATGTGTAAGTCTGGTGCGCTCAGAGGCCCAAAGAAAGTATAACATCCCCTGGGACTGGAGTTTCAGATGTCTGTGAGCTGCCACGTGGGTGCTGGGAACTGAACTCAGGTCTTTTGGAAAAGAAATCAGTGCTCTTAACCACGAAGCCACCCCTCCAGTCCCAGGGTATTATTTTTAATGCCAATAGTGCAAAGGTCCTCGATAAAGTCCTAGCATATTGTGCTGAAATGTTATAAATTGTATTATGTGGAACCTTGAAAAGGTGTTTTACAAAGGATTTTTATTGGGGCCGGGGAGATAGCTCAGTGCTTGAGAATGCTTGCTGCTTTTACAGAGGCTCAGAAACGCATGCAAATGCTAGCTAGTGACTCTGACACGCCAGTCTGGCCTCTGCCGGCACATGTACTCACACTTATGCACACATCTGGGCACACACATAAATAAAAATAAAATAAATCTCTAAAAATAATCACCAATTCCTCTATTTCTGTTTAACACTTTAAAGGACTTACTCTCAATTTTAAAAATCTGACAGTATATTCAAACAGAGTTTCAACATGGAGTCCATATAAAATTATAAAGGATTTCTTGCAATTCATTAGGTAATAGTTGTCAAAATAGGCAAGATGCCTAAATAGGCACGTTGTGGGAATTGACAAACATACTGCCAATAAATATTTTAAAATATAACAACGTAGCTGGTGAAATAAGAAAACCATATTAAAACATTTATACAAGCACTATTTATAATATTCACAGTTTGGAAATAACCCAAATGAGCCAATAGGAGAGTGGATTACATAATCTTGTGACTCTTAGACAATGGATCCTGTAAAGCTACCTTAACCAGCCGGGTTGTGATGGCCCACGCCTTTAATCCCAGCACTCGGGAGGCAGAGGCAGATGGATCTCTGTGAGTTCGAGGCCAACCTGGGCTACAAAGCGAGTTCCAGGAAAGGCGCAAAGCTACACAGAGAAACCCTGTCTCGGAAAACCAAAAAAAGCTACATTAACCAAATAAGTCACATGAGTACAAAAATTTGTTGTGCGATTGTATTCCCATAATTTCACGACTGTATAAAATTAATTCGTGGTATTAGAAATTAGATTGGTATGTTTCTTTGAGGAGTGTTCGGAGGGTGTACAAGCGCTGGAGGTGCTTCATTTTTTAACAGGATCCTGGATTCATGAATATATTTAATTTTTAAAATAAACTATGTTTGTCCATATTTGGAGTTGATCATGATGGCAAGTAGAGCAGGCATAGCAGAGAGGTATTTCCTGGGAATTTCAAAAATTTGCTTTCTAAAAGTTAAATTATAAAGCAAAATAGGACCATTGGGGGCAGACATTTTAGAAGACACATTTAAAAAGCCTGATAAAGCCAGGCGTTGGTGGCACACGCCTTTAATCCCAGCACTCGGGAGGCAGAGCCAGGCGGATCTCTGTGAGTTCGAGGCCAGCCTGGGCTACCAAGTGAGCTCCAGGAAAGGCGCAAAGCTACACAGAGAAACCCTGTCTCGAAAAACCAAAAAAAAAAAAAAAAGTCTGACAAGATCTGATATCAGCTGGATGAAAGATATAATCACATTGATGGAAGGAGAGAGTCAGAGGAGGGCTTGGAAGCCATGGTAGGCTTGGGGAAGGGTTCCAGAGGTAAGGTTTGCCTTTTGGAGAAGTCTCCACCTCATTTTTTCTAAGCTTGTCTGTTGGGGCCCATAACTCCTGTCCTCTAAAATTTAAGTGTCATCTTAAAAACAAAACAAAATGTCATCTTAAAAAAAAAAAAAAAAAGAATGCAAAAACAGAAACAAAACCAGAAAATTCTGTCATGGCTATACTAACAGCTCTTGCCCTTAGAATTCCTCTTTCAGATCTGTGAAACCACGATTTCATCCTGTTCATGTGTACAGCTGCATCTGAAGCACTCTATCCCCTGTTCCTCTTCTCCAGACACAGTGGCCTTCCGTGTGTTCCTTCAGTCTGATACTCATATCCACCAGAGAACCAGCTAGCTGTCTCCTTTGCTAGAATGTCCCTCCAGGTGGTTCCTTCCTTTAGTTGACTGTTTAAAAGTCATTTCTGTAAAGCAGTGTAAATTACAAAAACCCGATCACTCCTGATTGCATTAATGACTTCTCATTATATCTATAATGATTGATTAGACACATACCACTGTCTACTTGCTACAAAAAAATCTACCTAGCCTATCACCACAATTTATTGTCTTTTCTTTCTGTGAAGCCTGGGAATAAGAGGATTAAGGGTTGAGTGCTGCCTAGTTGCAGAGACAACCAGGTTTTCTTCCAGAGCCAAGCATCGTGGGTGTTGTGAGAATGGAGGGACACAGGGAATGGTTGGATGGTGGGAGATAGTAAAGGATCCTGAGGTCGTACCCTGGTGGTTTCTTGAGCTTGTTTCCAAGAAACGTTTGGGTGAGCTGTTGAGGTTAGGCTAAAGCCACACATGAGGCTAGAAGATGGGCAGATGACCACTGACAGGTCAATAGAACTTGGAGGCGGAGGAGACAGGAACTGTCTATTTGGCAGTTGGCCTGAGCAGAACAAATTACATCCCAACCTCATATACTTTTTGTCTAAGGTAAGCATTTCTCATGTAGAACGTAAATCCCAGGATGTAGGCTGATTTGGTTGGTAATTTAATATCCAGCCAGCCTCCTGCCCTCACTCTATAACACTTTTATTTGCTCACACAGTGTATTGTTATGTCCCTTTTATTTTAGGCAGAGTTTCAAGAAGATTTGAATCGAGTTCAAACTTCTTCCCTTCATCGTCATGCTCCCGAAAACAGGCTTTCAATCACCCAGGTATCTTTTTCTCTTAATTGCTACATTGTTACAGAAAAGCAAAGCAGGAAGTTTATTCATCTTCACGCCCTCCGAACTACTAGTGTGCTAAAAAACCAAGGCTTTGAAAATTTGATTCTAAAGCTATCTTCTTTTGAATGCCTGAAGACTGCGAATTTCACCTTAGTTCAGACTCACGACTGCAATAGAGAAAGTTAAAATTACAAGTCAGTTGTCTCCAAAATCAGGAACCTACACACAGGAAAAGTTGGTAATTGCCTCCTGCTAATCCCTGTGGCATGTATGAGTGCAGCATGCCAGAAATGCTGCCGGGGAATCTTTAGGATGAGAATCAAGGCTTCAGCTTCAGGCTAAAAAGTCAGGCTAAGCTGGTGACTTACCCTGCCACCCATGACTCAAAGAACATCTATTCTTTCAAATGACAGGTTTTCTAGTTTAAACTGTAGGCATGAAAGGGAACATGCCTTTCACTGATGCATCATTGTTACTGTGGTTTAACTTCTTAACCTCTCTTCCTGTTGAAGATTCTTGCAGTCTGGAGAGTGTCTCCAGCTTTCCTCACTAATTACATTGGCACCTACTAGAAGCAGAAAAACAAAATTCAGAGAAATGTGTTCTTGGGGTTTATTTTGCCATGAAAAAAGTTCTTTTTTTTTCATAATCATCTACATAGTTAACAAATATTGTTCCTTGATAAGTTATTCAACATTAATGTTTATTTAAAAAAATCACATGCTGGGAGGTGGTGGCACATGCCTTTAATCCCAGCATTTGGGTGTCAGAGGCAGGCAGATCTCTGTGAGTTCGAGGCCAGCCTCATCTATAGATCGAGTTCCAGGACAGGCAAAGCTACAGAGAAAAGCTGTCTCAAAAAAAAACAATAAACAAACAAACAAACAAACAAACATCACAAAATTTTGGCTAGAGTGCTGTCTCAGAGGTTAAGAGCAATTGCTGCTTTTCTAGAGGACTTGAGTTTGGTTCCCAGCACCTAGATTTGGCTACCAGCACTTATATCAGGCATCTCACAGCAGCCTGTAACTCAAATTCTAGGGGCGACAACATCCTCTTCTGGCCTGTGTAGGTACCTGCTGCACTCATGCAGTGATACATACATTCAGGCACACACACATACCCATAGAACAATACGTAAGTAAACCTTTAAAAAAAATCACATATTTTGAAAGCATGGCCACTATAATTAGTATTATTAGTACATAAAATCATTAATTTTGATAATTTGATGTCATATACAATGAAAATTTGAAGTTGTTCCAAAAAAGTAAACTTGATTTGGTTTTCACACTTTAATTAATTTATTCTATTTGTATCAATAAGGCATTATTGCTTTATTTAAGAAGAATTATGGTCTCTGTAGTTTCACATGTCTTTATAATCATAAGAAATGACCTAGCCGGGTGGTGGTGGCACATGCCTTTAATCCCAGCACTCGGGAGGCAGAGGCAGATGGATCTCTGTGAGTTCGAGGCCAGCCTGGGCTACCAAGTGAGTTCCAGGAAAAGCGCAAAGCTACACAGAGAAACCCTGTCTCTAAAAACCAAAAAAAAAAAAAAAAAAAAAAAAAAAAAGAAATGACCTAATATCTTGCTTACTTATTTAGTATATTTTTTTTTTGTATACAGTTTTGTATACAGTTCATAAAGATTCTCAACCTAATGTCAACATTACAAATACACTGTTTCAGAACATACCAAAAACAAGAACCTATGAAAAAAACCAAACAAACAAACAGAAAAAACCTAAACCAAAACAGAAACCCACCAAACACCAAATCTTCCTGTTGTTAAATTGGCCAATGACTTCTCAAATAAAGGAATGTAATGAACAATAAATATCTCAAAAATTATTCAATGTTCTTAGACACCAGAGATACACAAAATGCCACTACTTTGAGATTCCATCTCACTGAACCAGAATAGCTGAAGGAGCAAACAAAGGATGGCAAATGCTGGTGAGGCAGTGGGCAAAGAGGAGTTGCCATGAGCAGTGCAAGCTTGTGTCGCCACCGTGGACATCAGTATGCAGGCTTCTCAATGACTAAAAATAGAGCCACTGTGTGTCTCAGCTATACCGCTGCTAGCTTTTTACCTGATGGAGACTCATTTATTTGTGTTTATGTGGTCTATTCACAACACTTAGGAAATGGAACGAGCGTATATGTCCATCAGCTGATGAATCGACAAGGGAATTTTATCTTGCTGTAAAGAAAATGGAATTGTAACATTTGTAGACACTATAGATGTAGCCTGGACTCAAAAAAAAAAAAAAAACTGCATGTTTTCTCTAGTATGTGGATCCTTGATTTAAAAGTTTCCTGTATGCAAATACGCAGGTGACTTAAAAGCAAAAGTGTGTGAGGGGACTTGTAGGGAGAAGAAAGACAAGGGGGCGGGGGGGGGGGGGGGGGGGGGGCAGTGGGTTAGAAGGAGAAACTTGGGAAAAGAGATCCACAAGAGCAAGACACTCTGAAAATTGTATAAAGAAACTCATGACTTTGTACAGTAATTTTACAGAACAGTTGAATCACAGTATATAGCATTAAGCATTAAATAAAACTAAGGCATTGTTACTGGTATAACATGGTAAATTGAATTACAGATCTTCTTTGGCTCTGCCTTTTCCCAGCAATGCTCTTTTTTTCTTTGCAGATTCAGTTCCACAGTGTGCTTAGTTGCCATGTCTGCTCTAGCCTACAACAGGTCGGTCTTTGTCTTTCATGAACTTGACACTTGACACTCTGAAGAGGACTGGTTAGAGCTTTGTAGAACGCTCCCTGGTTTGTGTTTGCTTGGTGTTTTCCTATGAGATTCTCTTTCTTTATGGAGATCTCCTGCATAATGTGCCCTCCATTGAACAGGAAGGGGTGATGTCAGTATGTTTTGGTGCTGGTAATGCTACTTGAACACTTGTCTGAGGTGGTGGATGCCAGGTTATGTCTTTGTTTATTGTTTTCCCTTTCCTAAAGTCATTAAACATCAAGCCACAAGCCTAGACAACACTCAGTGGAAGGCAGTTAATTAAGTTCTTTTCCTGGAAGTGTGTCACAGAATGAGTTTCACTCCCTGAGGGAGCTGGTGTTAAGAAGAGGAGCAGTCAGCTATGTGTGATGCCTCATGCCTATCAGCCCTTCACTCGGGAAACGGAGATAGGAGGATTGCGATAATCCTGGGGACAGTCTGGGATACATACTGCACTCTATGTTATCCTGGTCTACAGAATGAGATTCTGTCTAGAACTCACCTCCTGCCACCAAAACAAAACCATCATTGTCATTAATAAATATTTTAGGAGAGAGTGTAACTTGGTAATTTTCTTGTGCTTTATATATGAAGAGTATTTTCTTCCTTGATTATTACTTTAATCAATCATTTATAAAATCTTTAGTAGACTGGCACACATCTATTTTATACCTGGCAGTAATTAATACTACCAACATTTATTTTGCAGTATAAAATGTTATAGCTTTGAGCCAGGTGGTGGTGGCACATGCCTTTAATCTCAGCACTCAGGAGGCAGAGGCAGGAGGATCTCTGTGAGTTCTAGGCCAGCCTGGTCTACAGAGTGAGTGAAGTCCAGGACAGCCAGGACTCTTTCACAGGAAAAAACCTGTCTTGAAAAACAAAACAAACAAACAAACAAGTTACACCTTTGACAATTGGGAGTGCACTACTTCCATTAAAAAGTCCATAGCTAAGAGACTTTAAAATTTTAAAGATACACTGAACTGCTAAAGACTACAATTTTTAAAAGACAGTGGTAGCTCAAATTTCCCACCAGTTCCCTCATTGGTAAGTTTGATGAGCATTTTCTGAGATATTTCTTAGCCAACTATTTTCCTTTTTTGAGAACTCTCTGTTCAGTTCCCAGGCCCATTTTTTTAGTCAGTCATTTGGTGTTTTTGACTCTTTGTTTTTTGAGTTACTTATATGTGCTGGATATTAATTTGATGTCAAGTGTGTAGCTGGTGAAGATTCTACCCCATTCTGTGGGCTTCCGTTTCACCTTTAATTTTTCCCTTCAGCTGTGCAAAAGCTTTTCAGTTCTATGAAGTCCCACTTGGTAGCTGTTGGCCTGAATTCTTGGGCAAATGGAGTCCTATTCAGAAAGATTTTTTTTACATCTGTATCATGTCGGGTACTGCTCATACTTTCTTTTAGCAGTTTCGGTGTTTTGGGTGTCACATTTAGGTCTTTGATCCACTTGGAGTTAGTTCTGTGCAAGGTGATAGATAGGGGCCTAATTTCAATCTCTGGTGTGTGGACATCCAGTTTTCCCAGCACCATTTATTGCTGGGAAGATGCTATATTATTTGAAAGAGAGCCAGAAGTGGTATATAGGGGTTAGGATGGAGGAAAATGAAGGGGGGGGATGACATGATCATATTTATAATCTCAAAAAATAAAATAAAAATTGAAAAAGTCTTACTATGTTTTATATTGTGTTGTTAACATGTATTTTGGGAGACGAACTAGAAAGGAAAGGTTGTGGATTAACAGTGATGTGCTTACATGTCAAGCTCACGTAGAATAGAGTCATCAAGTTCGCTTCAGCTCTTGACCTATCTACGGTCATTTGAGGGAAAGTCAAGTTAAGACATTTCCCAGATGGATTAGGCTGTGGCCAAGTCTTGGTTAACGATTGGTGTAGGAGTGCCTTGCCATTATGACTGTCACCATTCCTAGGCAGGTAGGTCTAGACTGTATTAAGCAAGTTAGCTGAGCATGAGCCAGGGAATGAGCTAAGCAGTCTGCAGCATTTCTCCGAGCATTCTTCTTCAGAACCTGTTTGAGTTTATGCCTTGACTTTACTCAATGATGGACTCTGACCTGAAAGTGGAAGCTAAAATAAATCCTTTCCTCTCCTGCACTGCTTTTGGTTACATTGTTTAGCTCAACAACAGGAAAGCAAACTAGAACACTGCGTGCATTGTGTAATCTGATTCTATCTTCTCTGTTGACCTAAGTTGGTACTTTTCAAACCATTCTTGATTTCTGGAGTTTACAACATGATTTGGTAAGTCTACATTATAACAAAATTTTACTTCATTAAGTATGCTATACAGACCTAATAATAATACATTCCCAGTTGTTCACTCTCATTCTTTGTACTATTGTTATACTTTTCCTTTTATTGCTCCATGCACAACATTCCCAAATGTACAACGCGTTTTCCCTACTTTGCTATAGGCAGCCGGCTGTATTTTGAAGAAACCAGACAAAAAGAGAAGTTCATCTTTTGTTACACAGACAGACAGATGTGCACAGTCCTCTTTTTTGTATTTCAAGCTAACTGAGTCAAAAACATTCATTTCTTTCCTTAAGTTTAAGTTCAACTGAAGCATCAACTGATTGTGTAAGAGGTTTACCAGTACTGGGAATATGGCCTTCTCTGTCCATCCAAGGAAGGAAAGTGCAATAACCATCTCCTTTCATCACCTAAGGAGAGAACTACACTTTGCTCTGACTAGACCATCTTAGAGATTATACCTCCAGTTGAGATGTGAATCGCCTAGCAAGTGCATGGTAGGCAATGGAGAAAACTGCACCTCTTCCTAAAACCTAAGTTTTTCTTGACAGCCTTGTTATTTACTTTCAACTATTTCTTTTCCGTTATTTAACATTGTTAATGGAACTTCAGGGTTTCTTTTTTTTTTGCATCTGAAAATTAGCTTACCTTAAAAGATTACATTTTAATTTATAAGCTTTAAAGTTAGCTTTAAAAGAAAGCAGCTGCCAGGAGCTCCTGGAGGAGCAGGAGGGTCTAATGATACACAGGATGCTAAGCATGACTCAGAAAAACAAGGCTGTGATATAGTTTATTAGAAGAGTGCTCATTCAGCATGGGGATGGCCATAGATCTCATCCCCAGCCTTGACCTCTATAAAATAACCCAAGAAAATGAAGCAGAAAGTCATAGCAGGACCTCTCAAAAATGAGAAAATAAAGCAGAAAGCATGCAGACTCTGAGCTTATACTGGGTGCCCATTGTTAAAAAGAAAAGTGAAACCCAAACTAAGAAAGGTTGTGATGTAACTCAGTGGCCGAGTACTAGCCTTGCATGCACATGACTGGGGATTTGGTCTCAGCCATCACAAAACCCAAAAAGAACAAGTTAAGAGTTGGCCATTAAAGTAATCATTTGTGGCTACAAATGGTAAACTGTCTATAAAGTTTGCAACAATTAAATTATGTACACTCACAAGTAACATCAGATTGTATTTCCAAAATGGATGCATTTCTCATCATATACAAGATAGCAATAGTGTTAGTATTTCTGAAGTACCTTATATGTTTTGTTCTGTGTATTTTTAAACTATCCATAATGTTTCCTCCCTCCAACTCCATTGTGTAACATTTAGCACTACTAGAACAAAATACTGGAGACTGGGAAACTCAAAAAGAATAGTTTATTTTTCCACAGTTCTGAATGCTTGGAGCTCTAAGATCAAGGGGCTGGCAATTTCAGTTGTCTGATCCTACATGGTAGAAAGCAATGAACTCCATCCAAGCTCTAGGGCACTAATCTGATTTACCTCTCAAAGGCCACCCGTCTAATACTCTTTCAAGAGACACTAAGTTTTATTATGACTCGTGGAGCAGGCAAAACTTTCAAACCATACCACCTCCTAAGACTTCCTCCCTGCTCCTCGATATGGTTTCAATTAATTTAAAATAATGACTTTGTTAATTCTTTAAGAACTTCATGCAATGTATTTTGATAATATCCACCCCTTCTCCACATCTTTCCAAATTCACCCCCACTTCCTAACCACCCAACTTCAATTCCTCCTCCTCTTCTTCGTCTCTTCCTTGATTGGGTCTAGTTTGTGCTGTCCAAGTGCTCTTGGGAATGGAGCCTGCCACAAAGTGCAGTCTATCTACTATGAGTCACACCATTATTAGAGACAATTGACTTTCTATATTCCAGAAGCTATCAAAGGCCATTGGATCTTCAGCTGGTGTTGTTGTGACTTTATGCCCGACACCCCCAGCATGAGGGAGTTTGTCCTGCCTAAGTGTGTGCAGGTTCTGTATACACTGTCACAACCATTGCGAGTTCATATGTGCAACTTTCCTGTTTGTGTATGGAAGACAGTTTCCTTGAAGTTATCCACCACCTCTGGCTCTTACAATCTTTCTGCCTTCTCTTCTAGGACAATGGCTGAGCCTTGTGAGGAGGGCAGTGATGTGTCACTCCTATTTATGGTTGAGTACTCCACTGTTTCATGCTCTGCACTTTGACCAGTTGAGGGTCTCTTTCTTGCCATCTACTGTAAGAAGGAGCTTCTCTGAAAAAGGACTGAGAAAGCCTTCCTGGCTTAGGCCTACTGTAAATAACTATAGCTGCTTGGAGTTCACACTTACATTGGTTGTGTCTTGTCTAGAAGATAGGATTTTAAAGCCCTTCTAATCTTCCAGCTATTACAATCTTCCACTTTGACAGTGTCCTATGAGCCTTACAAGAGTTAGTAATAAATGATTTTTTGGGGGATAAACCTTTATCCATCACTTACTCTCAGCATTCTGGGCAGATATGAGTCTCAGAAATTTATTGTCATTTACTGCAAAGGTAGGCTTCCCTGGTTTAGGGCAGAGAGTAGCCTTTGTCCAAGGATATAAGCAGAGATAGTTAGAAAGCTATGCCTATTTACCTGAACATCAGTAGTAATTTCTCTCATAGAGCCTAGGACTCTACTCCTATAAGACAAAGTTCAAACTTTCTAACTTGTTTGTACTGAGCTTTCAACAAGCTACCAGGGCAGTTTAAGTTCCCATTCCTTTGTCCTGGCCCAGAAATCCCTGTCCTTCATTCAATTTCTCTAATAGGGCTCTGAGTATCTATAGTTACTTCCCTACTGATAAGGGGTAATCTTTAGTTGTGACATAATTTCTTTGGTAGACCTAAGAAAGACAGTTATTTTTAAATTTGTGCCACTATTTTTTCTGACTTGTGAGGATGGAAGTGATTTTGAAGTTCTCCATAAGCTAACCTGGAAACTCAAAATCTAATTACATAATTTTGCATAAAAAGCAGAGCTAGCAATTGTTCCTCACTTTGATGACTTCCGCAATTAAAGGGGAATATATTCTCTGCTCTGGATTAATACAAGGCATTTCTTTAATATAGACTTGATTCTGTATTTCATATATGGAATCTGTATTTCAAATATTCTATATTCCTACAATTTCACTTTAGGTCATTTTTATCAAATTCTTCAGCTGGCTCTCTGCTGACTTCCATGTTCCAACCAGCAAACTCCATGATGTCTATGCTCAGTTTAACAAGAGTGAATTTTGCTTCAACTTTGCTGACATATATTTTTTTGGGGGCAGGTTGTGGATTGGTAATATGTACTAAGTTGGTAGAAATTTGAGATCAAGGGATTTTTAAATTGCTAATATTTGGTATAAAGTTTACTTGTATTTTATTTCAAATGTGTATGAATTGGTGAGGTTCTTTACTTTTCTTAGCCTTTCCAACTTACTTTTTAAAAATAGTTGCCATTTTCTTAAAATGTGGAGAATGGAGATAATAATATTTTAAACAAAAAAAGCTGTTTTTCAGATGAAGTGAATTGCACATCCATGG
>CABHPP010101287.1:769-29998 GCA_902168425.1 Peromyscus attwateri | reverse complement strand
CTTTATTAGGGTAGGAATGAACCTAAGCCTGTTGTGGAACATCCTCCACAGCCCTTTCTTGCTTTCTACAGTAGCTGTAGTGTAACTGTATGTATAACTCTCTCAGCTTTAAGGCGATCCAGTATCTGAATACGCTCGCTTTCTAATTCTCACCCAGTACTGCCCCTGGCCTTTCAACTTAGATTCACCCAGTAGGACTGACTGAAGCAATGTCTTGTGCTCATTCTGTGAGCAACCTAGGAGCTGTAGTTTCTGTGCTCTGTCCTTGGCACATCCTCAGATGCACACAGGGATTGCGTGCTAGATATCTGCTCTTGTGTAACAAATAACCTTATCGTTTAAATGCTTCAAACAGCTGGTGTTTGTTTCTTTACAGGTCCTGTTGATGAGGAATTGGACAGCACCCTAGCTGGGTGGTTCTGGGTCAGGTCTCTTATGAGATTGCTGTTATATGTTGGCTATGGCTGTAGATATCTGAAGGCTGTCTTGGGCAGGGGATTTGCTTCTAAGGTCACTCAGATGGATGTTAGAGGGAGGCCTATTCATGCCTACCTAGATCTCTCTGTAGGGCCTTACTGGGGCAAGAGAGAGCAAGTGGGAAGGTGTGGAGTCTTTCATGGCCCAGGCTGAATGTTGTCAGTCCATCTTTGCATGCATTAGAAGTGAGTCTAAGTCTGTTCACATTCAAAAGGAAGGGGAATTCTGTTGAACCTTGTGAAGCAAGGGGCTGGAGAGATGGTTCAGCAGGTAAAGGCACTTGCCACCTAGCCTTGGTGAAAGGAGAGAACAAACTCTTGCATGTTGTTATCTGACAGCCATATATGTCCACCATGACAGTACACACGCATACGCACATAAGATATATAAGTTTTTTAATTTGTTGAACACACTAATTTAAAAATACCTATTCTTGTTTTGTGGGCATGAATGTTTGATTGCATACATGTATGTGTACCGTGTGTGTGCCTGGTGCCTGCAGAGCCCAGAAGAAAGCATCAGACTCCTGGAACGGGAGTTAGAGACAGTCAAGAGCTGCCATGTGGGTCCTCTTCAAGAAGCAACAGATGGTCTTGGACCCTGCGCCACCTTCTCTCCAGCCCCTTCAACACGTTTGGAACCATTGCAGAAAGTGTGGCTCCTGGGTCTGCCTAAATGAGCAAGCAGAGTAGTTGAGTCCATCCTCTGCTAAGGGCTCATTTCTCCTGTGGGCGGCATCACAGACAATCCCCTGTGCCTGTGGGTTAAAGTGGACAAGGGTCAGGACCCACGGTTAGATAACATAGAGTTAGTCTGACAGCAGTTACTGACTGGAGTGTTTACATCTTCAAGGGGTTTGGGGGCCTAGGAATGTTCCAGGTTGTTCTTTGCCTTCGCGGATCTCACAGGCCAATGACACCCTTTCCATGCACCACATAGTCTCCACCATCCTTGTGAAGACATTATCTGCTGACTACATTTCTACTCTCTGCAGAAACAGGAAGAATGGCAGCTTTAAGAAGAGTTAGTTTTAACTGTTGATTAAAAACTGTTGGGCCCTAAGTTTTTTACCTGTAAAATAAGTATGGATGTGTTTAGTGAGCCTTTATCCTAGGGCCTTTTTGAATAACCTGGGAAACAAGAAAATGCCCACAGAAATTCTGATCCATCCAGTCTGCATGCCCTGGCTCCTCAGATGTGACCCACTGGGCTAGTTGTTTATGAAGATGCTGTGTATTTTGATGTTTGGTGGCTCTGGATTGTAACTCTTTGGTTGTAGAAGATGCTCCATGACCTCACTGAGGAGCCTGAATCTTTCTGCTGTGGTCACACACAGTGTCTAAGAAGTCACTGTGCTACCTTGTGAGTAATGACTTCCCTGCTTCCAAAACAGCTCAGCCTGCATCTATATCAAGGGGTGAATTCCCGAATTGGGCAATGGGTAACCCAGGCCAGTCGTTCTCAGCCTGTGCAGCCACACCTGGGGATTTTTAAGTAGTATGCACCCCCCCCCCAACACACACACACTCTGAGGTGGGTCCTGATGCAGATAAAGTTTAAGATGCTTGGACTAGTGAATGTTCAAGTTCCTACCTACCCCAAGCGTTCTTCTCTGCAGTGATGAATTTGGGAGCATAAATACCTGTCTTACAAACCTCAGAGAGCACATTGGGGAAGGTGTGGCTTCATGTTCATCATAGAGTCTACAACTTCTGCCAAAGGACCGATGCTGGGAGTTCAGCCGGGAGAGATTCCTGGAGAAAAACCAAACAGTTTATCATGTCTACGCGTCTACGTACTGCTTGCTACTTTACAACACGTCTCCGCTGTTGCTTGCTACAGTCCAGGGAATCTGTCCAAATTCTTGAGCCTCTCTTCTTTCTCTTTTAAATAATAGTGTGCACCTGCAGTATTGTTCTGGGAATATGACAGAGAGATTGAATCATTTCCCATCCACTTCATGTACCCCTGGAAGCTACAGGATATGAAGCTAGTTAAAGAAGCAAGTCTCTGTGGCATGGCTTATACTTGAAAAATATATATAGTGTCCTCTCTTTATAACCTGGGCCATTCACATTCCTTGATCTGGTGAGAGTAAGACCCATGAGTGTTAGAACTAGGTCCAGGTTATTGATTCTGTGTTGTTCTCTACCCACAAACTGTAACCCCAACTTTTGATAGTCACTTTATGCCTTTATGGTACGTATGGCAAATGCAGCTGGCAACAAGCCTTCATGGAGGAGCCCTCTGTTCACTCTGCTCCCCACACCCGGAGACCTTGTTTGCACTAGGCAACGGGAGCCATCCAGTCCCAGATTTATTTTTGATGAGCACTGATGGAGTTCATTTAATTCAAGAGCTTACACAGATAACAAAAGGATTGGATGGTAATGACTTCTGTGAAGCGTATAGATCGACCTGTATGTGAAAATCTCAATAGTAGACATAAAGCCCAAGCATTGACCACACCAGCGATACGCATCAATAGCATCACTCCATACTCCCCTCTCCAAGGAACTGTTGGTACCCTCAGCCTTGTACTGTGGAAGAGAATGTCTCTCCTATAAAAATCTTCCTTGGTTTCTGTTTTGGTCTTGTGTTTGAGTGGTCAGAGAGCGGGGTAGGGGAGGAGTCGGGGGAGGAGGGAGAGGAGGAGAAGGAAGGGGAGCAGGAGATAATATATTCTAATCTCAAATTATGCTTTATATTTATTTATCCAGTGTGTTTAGATCCCTGGTCACAGAGGAGCCTTTAAAAATAATACAGCTGCCTGGCACCAGCCCCAGAGGTCCTGACCTGACTGGTCTGCGATGTATTTCACAGGTCCAGCTAAACTGGTATTTTAACAAGCTCCCTGTCGATTCTGGTTACAGTTTGGGCTGTGAACGGCTAACTGGCTTACGTCTCCCTGGCCCTTGATACTACTGCCCTTGTTTCCTACTATACAGATCCCTCCAAAGCTGATCCTCAAGGAAACATCCTACCTTCCAGGAAGTACTCTGCTGGGACCAGTAGGGGTTCTAACCCCCTCTCGTCCTCTCTCTCAGCTCTGTGTGACAACAGGATGAGTTGTGTTTTGACATATGGGAATCTTGCTATCCAGCAAATCAAATGCTGTCTGGCGGTTGTCCATGGTGTGCAGAAATCTGACTCTCCTCTTGCTGTGTTCCCTCCTCAGACACTACCCTGGGTGCCACTTTGCATCAGTGTCCATTTGCACACGGGCCTGTGTCTTCTCAACAAGGGGTTCAGTGAATTGAGTGTAACCATCTTAGAAGTCACCTGTACCATGAATGGAAAACATAAATTGAGGGTTCCTCTCTGCAGCAACAGGAAAGCCTACATCCATCTATTCATAAAGGACTTGCAGAGAGTCCTTTACAGTATTTGTGTTCTAAGAGGTTGTTTTTAATTTAATTTCTGGCTTTAAAAATAGGTTAGAAAACATTTCTGAGCCGCTTTCTGATTAATATTGGTTTGTCAAAGCTGCCAGGTTTGATTTCATCAGCTTAGCTAGAAGACCACCAACAGGGATTACAAATTGCCGTACTTGAGGCAAATTATCTCTAGTTAGCTGTCCTATAAGAAATGCAGAAGGCAGGGTTACTAGACAATTAAAACGGAGGTTATGCCCTTCTAGCTGAGGAGATCAGAAGTGCCTGGAAGTTCTTGGTGCTGTGGAGGTGAGAGCTGTTTAGATGCCCCAGTCACCTGGCTGTGAATTTCAGCTGGGCAGATAATTTGAACTCGGTTCTCCTCTGTAAACGTGGGGCAGTAATTATACAACTGTGCAGAAGATGAAGTACGATGGTCCTTATAAAACGTGTGTGACATGGTAAGTTCGGTGGTGGCTAGACAGGATTGGGATACTTTCATTTCCTTTCTCCTTACGTTATCTACATCAAGGAGGAAAGGGAATTTCTCTCTCACAGATCCAGGGGCTGTGAAATCCTCAAAATGTTCTGACTCTAGGCAAGGACCTCCACATCTTCCTGAGGACACAAAACTCATTATGTATTTAGTTGTTACTTAGGATTTCCAAGATTCTGATTTGCACGCCATTGCCATCTGGTGGTGATACCCTCAAATTGCAGGGTGTTTCCGAGGACAAATCTTTCTTTAAAATTTCCATATGAAAAAAATGATGAGATGACAGCTGGTAGAAGTAGAGCATTATATTTTTCAAAGTATGCTTCTTCTGTCTTCTGTCAGATCCACCACCGTGAGAAGCCTATAGATAGAGTAAATGCAAATGAGAAAGAGGTATGTGTGAATGCTGTGTGTGAATGTGGTCCTCAAGATTCCTGTGTTCATAGCTGTGTGTGGTGGCCCATGCCGTTAGTTCTAGCACTCAGAAGGTAGAGACAGGCAGTTCTCTGAGTTTGAGGCCAGCTTAGTCTATATAGAGAGTTACAGGCCTACCAAAATTTGAAAGAGAGCAAGAGGGGGCATGTGGGGAAGTGATGTAATTATATTACAATCTCAAAAAAAAATTCTATGTTGAAATCTGTTCCCCAGTAGGAGAGTTATTCCCTTTGTAAGAGAAGTCTTGAGGTCTCTGCCTTCAGCAATGTGATTAACGCCCTTCTAAAGAGTTCCCGAAGGGGCTTTGTACGTTTTCTGCCATGTTGGTGACAGAGCTTAATAGACAGAGGCCACATCTTCCAACACTTTGATCTCTTCCCAGCCTCCAGAAGTGGAGGCTTCCATTTCTGTCACCTGTGGTCTATTTAGTATGAAGTACTTATGATCCATTTAGTATGAAATACTCTGTTCCTTTGTTCTCGGGGCTGGGGTCAGACCCAGGGCCTTGAGCATGCTCGACCAGCGCTCTACCACAGGTGAGGTATGGCGTTACAGTCCTCGTGGACTAGAACAGTAATCGGGTGCACTCTTAGCCGCCTTCTGTGACTGCACAACTGTGTAAGAGAAGTAACTTCTGGACAGGAAAGGTTGAGTTGGGTTCATCAGCCTTCCTAAGAGACCTTTCTATAGTAAAGTTACTTGAGTCATCTACTGCTCTTTCCTGTGATTGCTATTTTAATTTTCTGGTAACCGTTTCTAGAAGCTCGGGCTTCCTCAATTTTGGGCATTTCAGTCCATGATCGACTGATCCCATTGTTTTGGTCCCGCGGCAGGACCGCGGGCACCTCAGGATAGAAGTGTACAGCAGAACAAGGCTGTTCCTCTCATGGCCCCGACGCCACAGAGAAAAGAAAGGCAAGGGGCTGGGATCCTGCTGCCTTCCATGAGCTGTGCCTCCCATGACTAAGACACATCCCCGCAGGCCCCACTTCTTAGGTAGCACCAGACTGGAAACTCAGCCTTCGACACATGGGCCTTGGCAGTTCATTCAAGAGCTAAACTATAGCAAGTACCTAGTCCAAAGTTTGGAAGGGTGAGTCAGAGCTGGAGCGTGGTCTGCCAGCTCTCTCCCATCAGGTGAACCCCACAGTGAAGGTCAGGTGTAGAGGGTTATCAAGTGAAGCAGGAGATGGGAGCACATAGCCTACTTAACTTCCCAAAGCTCTAGCTGGGTGATTTTTAGCTACGTAATGCACAGAAGGGATCGGAATTCTCTGTCTAGATAGTCCATGGCGCCATTCACATGAGTTTTCTAAGTGAATTGAAGCCTGCCAGGGCAGTTATTTGCTTCTGTGTATCTTAAAATAACAGTGATTTGTTATTTTTCATCCTTTTGCGGTTTGGGCGATGCATGGCTGGGTGCTTCTTCTCCCTGTACTGTCATGTAAGGCTATGTTTGGCTTCTCTTGACCGCTGGCTGGTTTGGATAGGGCCTCGCTCTTGTCACAGGCATGCAAGCTCATTTTTGTGACCAGTCCATGTCTAGCTTGAGCTTTTTCAGCAAGGCAGTGGCTGAGCATCCTATGTAGAGGCCAGCTTCTGGGGGAAAGAAGCTCAAGTCGTTCATCCTCTTAAGACACACCTGGCTTCAGAGTCTCAGAACGAGCATCATTTCTACTGCCCAGATTGATAGTGAAAAGAGTAAACCTCTGCTCTTGGTGAGAGGGGCAGCATGTTCACACAGTGATGGGAGGGCTCTGGGACAGTCCTCTTAGGAGTCTGCCTACCACAGTAAGAGCCCGTGTCTGCTCACCAAGACGAACATGTTTACTACTACCATGTTCCGTCCACAGACACAAAGTAGATTGTTAAATCCACCAGGTATGCAGGAGGCATTAAAAACATCAGCAACAGCGGACTCAATTCAAGGCTAAAATAGTGTATGAATGACCTTGGAGCACAAATGACCTTGGAACACCACTCTGGCTGTTGCCAGTCTAAGTCCCCACTCGGGCCCCTTTTAGGGGCTGCTCTTATCTTCAGGAATCATGGTCTTGGGTTTAAAGCTTTCTTACTGTATTTGACCCAAACTCAGTTCAAATAGGTATTTATGGATAGAAGAAAGAAATTGGAGAAATGATACACGCACAAAAATAGCCTGTCAGATGAAAACAAAACAAAACAAAACAAAAACAAAAACCAACTCTAAATGCACAATAAAGATGTGTTTAGGGGGCTGGGAAGGTGATGCCGTTGATAAAGTACTTTCCTTGCAAGCAATCCTTAGAACCAATTTTTTTTTTTTTTAAAGTTGAGTGTGGTGGCACACATTAATAATTTCAGAGCTGGGGAGAAGAGACAGACAGATCCCTGGGGCTCATTGGCCAGCCAGAGGAGCCTGCTTGGTGAGTTCCAAGCCAATGAGAGACCCTGTCTTAAAACAAAACCAAACCCCAAAAGGTGGACACACACACACACACACACACACACACAGACACACACACACACACACCCCACAAGCGGTGTGTTCAGAGCCCTCGGTCATATACACATTTCTCCCAATTTCTGAGGCTACGGCGTGGTTCTCCCATTTAGTGTCCACCGATCCATTCAACCACAACCTTACTCCGTGAGAAAGCTTTTTTCGTTAGCTCCTGTTTGCCTTAAGAGAACTGGGTAGAAGAGTTCAAACTGCAATTAACAGAGAATTCACAGCTGGAGCCTCTTGTTCCGTGTGGCTGTCTGCTCACCTGCAGAATCACACTGACAGTGTATTTATAGAGTAGCTGGTTCTTAAAAAAAAAAAAAAAACTTACAGATGTATTATTATTATTATTCTTTTCCCACCACACCCGACTCAGATGTATTATTTCATTTAATTTTCATACCAGTTCCATAAATATCTTACTGGTGTTCCCGTTGTTGTATTCCTGCTGTTCCTGATGTTTTTAATGCCTCGTGCATGCTTGGTGGATTTACCTATCTGCTTTGTGTCTGTGGACAGGACACGGAGGTAAACCTGTTTGTCTTGGTGAGCTGACATGACATGGGCTCTGGTAGGCAGACTCCTAGCCAGTTCCGTTCAGTGTGATTGCTCTTTTGCAGAATGTTGAAGTTCAGGGATGCTCAGAACTCGATCCTGGAGTGGAAAGGCCAGACCGTGGACCTCTGTTTCACTGGACTCCCCTCTTCCGTGCTTCCAGTTTGTGTCTATGCCAGAGGTGAGGGTGACGTGTGCAGCTGTGATGAGGAAAATGCAGTTCTTGGGGTGAGACCCACACTCAGCCTCACAGTGAGGTTGAGAGGCAAAGACACGTGTTTTTAACTTGAATTTCAGTTAGTGGTCTAAAACTTGGCTATTTGTAGCCACTTGAAGGAGTACAATGAGATACATCCTTATCCAATCCTGGTGGTGACCTCTCCCTTAGAGGAGGATTTCAGCCCTTGGAGGATGGACCTGCCTTCATTACTCTTCTCTTGCTGGGACAAAACACTATAACCAAGGCAACTCATAAAAGAAAAAAGTTTATTGGGGTCTTACACTTTCAGAGGGTGAGTCCCTGACCATCACAGCAGGGAGCATGGCAGCAGGCAGGCAGGCATGGTGCTGGAGCAGGAGCTGAGAGCTTACATCTGATTCACAAGCATGAAGCAGAGAAAAAGAACTCACTGGGAATGACGTGGGCTTTTGAAATCTCAAAGCCCACCTTCTCCAACAAGGCCACATTTCCCAAACAGGTCCACCAACTGGAGACCAAGTCTTAAAACATATGAGCCTATGGGGACTGTTCTCTTTCAAACCACCCCAGTCATATAGGAGAAGAGTCAGGACAGCACTTGCTCAATGACAAACGCACTTCCCTATCTGCCCCTTTGGATCAGAGCTGGGCAGGAATGGATGGTTTCAGGCTCCATTAGTAGCCTTGTGGACCTGTGAGTCCAGGACAGAACATTTTCACATGACTTAATGAGGAAACTTTCTCAACAGCAGCTAATGGGCCTTCCTGCTGGGATGAAATTAAAACTGAAAGGTAAACACAGATACATCATCGGAGTGGAATAACAATGCTACACCATATGGGAAAAGCTGAACATGGATTAATGATTCTTTCCCCAACCGAGCTCATCAAAGCTCTACTGTGAACTCTGTGGAGATTGGGGGACAGTGTGTTCTGCTTGCCAGGGACCTATTTATGGCCCCTTAGATTTTAGTTACAGGGCTGTCCAGAGGACAGTGCTTAGCATGTCATTGGCAGTCAGGATAGGTGAGTGAGCCAGTCCTAGTGCAGGGCAGTAACTGCACAAACAGTGTGCATTTAGTGCTTGAGCAGGCCTCTGCTTCTGGACTCTAGAGGTTGAAATCAGAGCTCTTCCTTGATTAAGCTTCTCTTTTACGATGGGATAATGCTTATTGAAATTCATATTTGTATAGTTGTTGGCCTGGCTTTGCATTCATTTGAACGTTAGGAAAAGGTGCTTTGTGGGGGAGTTGGGAAGATCATCGTCGTATTGTCTACTGGATTAGTGGCACATGCTATTTCTTTTATGCATGATTTTATTTCTTCTCACAGAAAACCTATTCAGTGGGGACATCCCAGGAACCGGAGACACTGACAGACTTAGCGATGAGGCTAGAATCCCACAGTAGATAAAGACTATCATTGAGACTGGCCCTGGGCTTCCCTGCCTTCTGATGCCACACCTTCCCCATTACCCTGCTTCATGTAGACACCTCCAGCAGCAGTAGTCGGCAGTAACCATACTGACTAAAGAGGTTTCTCTTAGCATCTAGTAAAAGTGGGGACCCGGTAAAATTGCTGAGGATGTAGCCTGTGACAGTGCAGAGCTGGGTTACTTTGGAGCATGCCCTGTTGTTAGTTTATTTGTCCTGTGTAGCCAGGGGGCAGCTGCGTGGATCAAGCTTTGTGTTTGTTTAGTGTATTTCTGCGTTACAAAGCCTTGTGTGCACATTTGTCTGCCAGTGGCGTTTGTATGATGTGTCCAAAGCTGCTGCGCAGGTGGACAGTACCACCACTCTTTTCCCAGGTGTCTCCTTTTTCAGAGGCTGAGGAAGATGAAGCTAACGCCCTGGTCACATACTGGAAATGGAGTCGTGTGGCTCAAGGCTAGTGCTTGAGCTCTGGTTCTCTGTGGGCTCCTCACTCCTGACCTCAAGGGGCTTTTCTCCTATGTAAAAGGATGGCAGGGTTGGCAGGGCCCGTAGTAAAAAACACATCTTAATGCTGGGAAGATCCTCCTCTGTGAAGGGGGGCAAGTGTGGGCTCTCCCTGCTGCCACCACGGCAGATACGGCCACCTTGTGTGTAGCGTGCGCAATTTTAATGACAAGAAAGACTAAGAAGGCTGGAGAAGTTAATTAAGCAGCTCATTTTCAAGTGGAGCAATGTGATAGAAGGTAGTTAGAGGAACAGAGAGTGGAGAGTCCAGAAATAGCCCCTTACGTATACAGGGGAAAGACAGAAACAGCGTGTTTTGAAGGCTTACAGCCTCAGCCTGGCATGAATACGTAATGAGCTTGGAGGAACTCTAGAGGCTCATGGGTTAGAGGAGATAATAAAACCCAGAGCAGGGTTCAAGGATAGGCCGAATAACTTGCTGAGGACTTGTGTTTGCTTCCTCATTGACAAGAAGTACTTGAGGGGCATGACAGTTCAGACAAATGGAAGTTGATGAAGTGGAGAGCCAGAGAAGAAATACCAGGGTGGGGGATGAGAGCCACAATACCCACTCTCTTTGAGGCAGGAGGAGGACCTTTGCCACTGACCGTGTTCTTTGATAGATTTCCATAGGAGAATCTGAGACCCTCTCGGCCCTCTGACGGCAGAGGCAGCTAACTCCTGTTGTTAGCCAACTGATCAGGAGTCCTCTGCTTGGTGTCTTTCTCTTTCTGTCAAGCTGTGTGGCTGAAGGCGCACGTTGATTTCGATCTCTCCCACCATTAAAGCCTGTTGCTTCTCACAGTGGTGCAGGGGTATATAGTAAAATAAAGAGAGAATATCAACGGGCAGAGGGAAGGAGGCCACCTTGCCTCTTACTCTGTTCCTAAATTTCAGGGGAGTTGACTTAGAATCATTGTACCTTAGAACTGAAGACAGGCGAGAGGTGGAGAGGGATTGAGTCCAGCTGGCTGTCTTTCCTGCCTCTTTCTCAATAGATGGCACTTGAGACATCTTAGGACAGTTATAGAACAAAACTTCTAAGATTTGTATACCACTTCTGAACTTTTGACCGATCTATTTGGAACCCCTGCTATGTACCCGACACTGATGTGAGCCCTTTGTAACTCCATCTGCCATCTGTCCCTATTTCACAGAGGAAGGAGTGGAGACGTGGGGAGATTATGGGACTTGCCCAAAGTCAAACAGTTAGAGGTGACACATGGGACCAGAACTTAGGTGACGCCCTCCCACAGCCTGTGCACTTCACCACTAGCTTTGTGGGTACCCTCTGATGAGATATTTTTTTCTGTCTCATGTGACACCGTCAACACTGGCCTCTTGCAATTTCCTGCTCCAGAGTTTTTCATGACATGCTACTACAAGTATTTCAGACACGCCGTCACGTCTTCCCTTGGTCATTATTCAGACTGGTGATCCTTAATTCTCCCAGCTATCTCTCTTCTGGAGTCGATTCCATCCCTGCTGGCTCCACGCCAGCTTCAAAACCCTGGTGAAAAACACTGAGATTTATGTTCAGCTCCTTCTGGGGAAAGCATAGCTTCCGTGATTATTACGTGTATAGACTTGGACAGCTTCTGTTCTGTCTTTCTGAACAGGGCGTCCTCCATTGGTGTGGGAAACTGGGTCATTGTAAAGATAGGCAAAGGGCCAGGCTGAGCACAAGCCCCACAGAGCTTGGCAATTGCTGCCGTTAGTATAAGCAGACAGAGCCTTGTCTATGTCCCCCAAATGGATTAGGACACCCATCGAACCTTCTACAGCCCTGGCAGGCTAATAGGAAGAAATTGACTGGGAGAGCCTAAAATTTCTCTGAAAAAAAGGATCTTTTAAAATTTGCAAAACACTATTTAAAAAAAAATGGATAAAATCAGAGTACCCACGCAATCTAATGAAGATTTACTAGGAACCTACAGAAATAAAGATAGTGTGATGTTCCTACAAAGACACAAATAGATCAATGAAACAGAGTGGAGAGTCTAGAAATAGCCCCTTACATATGCAATTGATTTTTGATGAAGACATGAAGTCAATTCAATAGGAAAGAACTTTTATCAGAAGGTGGTAGGGGAAATGGATGTGTATCTGTAAGTAAAACAAACCTTGATCCCTACCTTACTCTGAGTATCAAAGGCACCTTGAGATACATCGCTGACATGATATAAAAGCTAAACCAAAAACTTCTCTAGGATATTAATACTATCTTAAAGATCCTGAATTAGTAAGGAATTAAGCAAGAGAGTTATAAACAGGAATTTGGCAACATCTGATATTTCCACTCATGAGAGATGCTGTAAAGAAAATAAATAGGGAGCCTGGAGAGATGGCTTAGCAGGTAGAAGCACTGGCTGCTCTTCCAGAGGACCCAGGTTCTAATCCCAGTACCCACATGGCAGCTCACAACCATCTTTTTTTAGTTCAGGAATGTGGTACACAGATATATATATATGCAGATAAGACGTCAATACACATAAATAATAAATACAAGTTTAAAACTTGGCATTTAAAAAATAGGCGCTGAACAGATTGGAAAGAAACATGTATTTTATATATATATATATATATATATATAATTTTAAAGTAAAATATTTATACAACCCCAACAAAGCAATAGGAAAAGATTCTCAAAAGAATATATGAGTGAAAGACTCGAGCAGACACTTGGTATACAAATGTCTACTTAGCAGATTGGCATCCTCTACCATGAGAGAAGTACATGTTTTGACCACAGTGAGGTATCATGCACAGCCACTGAAGTATTTAAAGCCAGAGAGACTGGCCACACCAAGTGCTAGCAAGGGTAGAGAAGCAGAAAACACTCTGCAGTTCTGTTGGGACTGTAGAGTAATGCAGTCATCGTAGGGAACCGTTGGCTGTTTGTGTAGTTGAGCACGTCTGGCATTGTCTCAGCTGCTTTATACAGGAGGAGTGAAGACGCATGCACATCAAGACTGACCGGAGAATGTTTCCAGCAGCTCAGTCCCAGATTAGCATCAACCCAAGGGATGAGTAGGGAGTAACTCAACAAACAGAGGTATGAAGTAGAAAATGGAGTAATAGTGGTGAAAAATACCCACATATGCAATTAAACCTCAAAAAAACATAGCATTAAAACAATCCAGGAGAGGGAGGCTGGAGAGATGGCCCAGCAGTTAAGAGCACTGACTGCTCTTCCAGAAGACCCGGGTTCAATTCCCAGCACCCACATGGCAGCTTACAGCTGTCTGTAACTCCAGTTCCAGGGAACCCAACATCCATGGCAAAATAACAATGTGCATAAAAAAAAAAATCCAGGAGAAAGAATATCTTCTAAACATAGTATTTCTGTGAGGTTCAAGACTAGAAAACAGGACTGTATGGTAATAGAGCTGCTTTGGTGAGGGCGAGTGGGACAGACTGAAGGAAAGACATGAGGAACCGTGCTAGGGAATGGGAATATTTTCTTTACTTTCTGTGTTTAGTTTTGGTTTTGGTTTTGGAGATAATGCCTTACTGTCTTAGAGTTTCTACTGCTGTGAAGAGACACTGTGACCATGACAACTCTTCTAAGAACACATTTAATTGGGGTGGCAGCTTACAGTTTTAGAGGTTCAGTCCATTATCATCATGGTGGGGAGCATGGTGGTGTGCAGGCAGACATGCTGCTGGCTACATCTTGATCAGAAGGCAGCAGGAAGTGTAATGGAGCTAAGTTCTGTGTTCAAGGAGATAAATGGATTAAGAAATGGTTAAAGGGAGTGGTGTATATCTTTAATCCCAGCACTCAGAAGACAGAGGCTGGAGCATCTTTGAGTTTGAGGCCAGCCTGGTCTACAGAGCAAGTTCAAGGACAGCCAGGCTTAGGCAGTGAAGGTAGCAATCAAAAACAGACAGCTGGTGAAGATGTAATCGAACTAGCAGGACATGTTCCAGAAAGCAGCAGAACTTGGCATCTTTGGCCACGTGGTTCTAGCTTTAAAGTTAAGGATAGAAGAAATAGGCTATGGAATTTGCCTTCATGCCTAAGGAAAGCCTCTGAGGCCAGGAGTGTGTCAGGAGTGTCCCTGAATGGAGGCCTAGGGAGGCCATTGTGTGAAGCTGTGAAGTTGAAGCCTGGATTGCCTTGGAGACCCCAAGATGTTAGAGATGCCTAAGTCATGGGGTGCTGCCCAGGAGAGCTGCTAACAGGGAGTGAAACCAGCCCAAAGAGGGAAGTGTGTTACAGGTAACAGAGCTGAAAAAGAGTTGGAGATCCCAAGAGCATTTCACATCAGACCTGGAGATACAGATGCAGAGTTTGCCCAGCTGGTTTTTGGTCTTGCTTTGGTCCAGCATTTCCTCACTATCCTCCCTTCCCTGCATTTTGGAATGGAACTATATATCCTATGCTATTATATGTTGGAAGTATGTGAATTTTTTTATTTTGATTTTTATAGAGGATTATAGTTAAGAAATTGCATGAATCGCAGAAGAGACTTTGAACTTTGGACTTTTAAACGTTGTTGAGACTGTGTCAGACTACAAGGACTTTTGAAGTTGGACTAAATGCATTTTGCATTATGATATTGTTACAAGTGTATGGGGGCCAGGGAGTGGAATGTGGTAGTTTGAATGTAATGGCCCCCAGAATCTCATAGGGAGTAGCACTATTAGGAGGTGTGGCTTTGTTGGAGTGCATATGGCCTTGTTGGAGGAAGTGTGTCACTGTGGGGGTGGGTTTTGAGGTCTCATATATGCTCAAGATGCCACCCAGTGAAACACACCACTTCCTGTTGCCTGTAAGATGTAGGATTCTTAGTTACTTCTCCAGCACCGTGTCTGCCTATACCCCTCCATGGTGATAATGGACTAAACCTCTGAACTGTGAGCGAGCCACAACAATTAAGTGTTTTCTTTGTAAGAGTTGCCGTGGTCATGGTGTCTCTTCACAGCAATAGAAAGCCTAATGAAGACACTCATTATGTAGCCCAGGCTGACCCTGAACTTGTGGCAGTCCTCCTGCCTCCACTTTCTGAATGAAATTATTCACGTATACCACCGCAGCCAGCAAACATATTTTATTTCTTAATTGTGTTTTTTTCTTAATTGTGATAGCCCTGTGGGTGGGTAGAGCATTCAAAGCCTAGTAAATCACTTAAGAACTGTGTAAATTCCACCTAAATGTTAAGTACTAATAATGGTGACACCTGAAACTGAAGATACTATGATTTATTCTGAACAACCACCACCAAGAGTTGTTATTCTCACAAAATGATCGCTTTGGTCTTAAAGTGGCCTGCGATTGTGTTCAACGTCTTCATCACACTCTTGCCGTTTATTGAAATTGTGGCTGATGAGAGCTGAGTGTCTCTTCTTAGCTGTGAATTGCTTCAAAGCAGTGCTCCTTCGGGAAACACCTCCCGTTTATTCAGGAGGCCCGTGTGCAGCTCTTTGGAAGGAACGAATGGGACTTAGATAAACAAAAGTGGCGTTTCAGAAAGGAAAATAATAGCTCCCGATCAAATAGGACTGAGCGCCAGACCCTTTTAGAGCTTAATACATGTTCATCAGCTTACCTCTTACAACACCTTCATGAGCTCGGTGTGCCTGTCAACCCCATGAGCTGACCTTGAGGTCCAGTGAGGTAAAGGACATGTTCAAGATTGTATTGCTAGTGTGTGTGTCGGGTTGGGGTGGGGGGGGGGGGAGGCAGGGGTTCCTGGATTCAAATCCTGGTAGGTCCAATGCCGGAATATGCGCCTTAATGCTGTGTTGCACTCTGCCTGGCTGCTGGCTTATCTTCTGCCTGGTACTTCAGCTTTAATTGTCCTGGGATCTGGCCTGTTTCTGGGTTACCATATCATAATAGTTCAGCCCTAGCTCATCTTCCCAAGGAGCATCACAGCCAGGGCACTTTATAAATTTCTTCCTGGGGCTCCAGTCCATGAAGATGTTTTAGGGAAGCACTCAGGAGCTCTGTTGCCCTCATTTTGGGTCCAGCCTTCACCATTCTTTCCATATACCCAAGACCAAAGAACTGAAACAGCACCCGCTAGACACCAGGCGTCTGTTGCTCTTCTAGAAGTCTACATTAGTGTAGTGTAGTTAGACTGAGGTGGTACTGCTCGCTAGCAGTTTGTGCCTACAAGAGGAGAAGCCTGGCTGTTATCCCTACCCCCTACCCACAAATTCAATAAATGGCACAAGTATGATAAAGCCGCCCAAACCACAAAACATCATCTGGTCTTGAGACACATTAGTAGACGAGGAAAATCCAAACCATGAGGATGACATCCATTACTGAATCTTAACATATCAACTTCAAATGTTGCCATTACTGTACTTTTCACATTAAGTGGACTTAGGTGTTCCATGTAATGACCACTGTTATTTGTGTTCACCCATAAACCATCACTCCAAATTAGGGCATAGAATGTTTTCAGACATAGAGCATTTCCAGAAATTTTCCTTGTGTACCTTCTAGTGTGTTTCCACTCATTCCTACAAATGACATATTTTGGTGTTAATAAAAGGAGGTCTGGAGTTTTCCCTTACTAACCTTTGTAGGCACACTGCACATTCCATGAACCCACTGGACGGATCCTTTGAAAGTGGGCAGCATGTGCTGGATGTAGCTTGTTGCAAAGGCAGATCCAGCGATCTACCAACCAGAACCCAAAAAGCTATTGTCTGTTCCCAGCAGCTTCTCCTTATGATGCACCTTCCTCTAAAATCAGAACTCACCTGGTTTTGGTTTTGGATTTTTTGTTTGTTTGTTTCTAGACCAAGATCCCCAGGGAGTCTTTCTAGATCAGCTCTGGTTTCCCAAAGCTGCCAAGGAACATATGATCAACTACAAAGTACTAGGCCATGTGCTGCAAGCCTGTTTAGATCCTTTATCTAAGGTTCTCAACCTTCCTAAGCTGTGACTCTTCAGTTCCTCATGTTGTGGTGACCCCCAACCATAAAATTATTCTCATTGCTACTTCATAATTGACTTTTGCTACTGTTATGAATCATAATGTAAATATCTGATATTTCCAACGGTCTTGGGTAACTCCAGTGAAAGGGTCGTTTGACAACACCCCCCCCCCCAAAGGGGCGAAGACCACCAGGTTGAGAACAACTGGTCTAAACTCTACACAGTCTACTTTCTTAATGGCTTTTACAAATGTGGCCTTGCTGACTACCTTTTAGTTGCAGAACTAAAGTAAGACAGAAAGAAGATGTGAGATTGTGGTCATGATGACCATGGACCAAGAGACACTGGTAGGACACACCCTATTGCTGGATATGAGTGGATGGCCGATGTATACTGGAGACACCTTAAACCACTGACCCTCTAGCTAAGGCCTTCTAAGATAGGTGAGGCCTTGACATTTCAATCTCCTAAATAGAGTCAACAGACTTATGTGTTGTCAGGCATCTCCTGCATGCCATGCTGTGAAGTTGTAAATGTGAGGAGGGAGTAGTTTCTGCCTGCCAGGGATTTATGACTTGATCTTGTCACTAGGAAAAGTGCCACCTTCCAGATTGTGGCCTCCTGTTTTCTTCACTGCCACATGACTGCTCATGGGTGGTTGACTTTGGTCAATCCCAGTCTCTGTTTTTACACACATTAAGTAATTCGTTCCTGAGTTTCCGGTCTACAATGAGCCCTCCCCTCCCCCAAATCCTTTCCCAAACTTGTAAGACAAGACCTAAACATGAGTCATTGCTGTATTTTTGGAAAGACCCAGAAGGAAACTCAATGTTAGGTTGCTAACAGTTCATGAATAAATTTTGCTTTACCTTTTCCCACATGCCCTTCTCTCCCTTTGGCTGTCACTAAACTCTACCGTGTTTGGCTTTCAACACACTCTTCACTGAAGTTCTCCTCCTGTTTCAGGAGCCAGCCCAGTGTTCAGCATCTCTCTCCCTAGGTCTCAGGATCCACTGAGAACTGTGATGGTTTCTTATCTTCTCTTGTTTTCTCAGGAGACTGAGATGTCTTAACTCTTGGCCAAATGGCCCTGAGACTGTTATTAGTGGGCTTATAAGACCTCTGCCAAGGTGGCTTCTTGATGTGTCATATATCAAGGGGACATGATATCTATGTTGATTGGTGATGTTAACTCTGATCCCTTCATTAGTCGTCCAACCCCCCTCTCCAAACTCTCCCCATTGACTATTCTTACCCTTCTCTGTTCTTTGAAAGTATGTCCCTAAGTCTAGCACACCCCGAACTTAACTTCCTGGAGCAGAGAGTATTATTTGGATGAATGTGTTATGAGCAGAATTAATAATCAGCCTGTCCAGCAGACAGTTCAATCTCAAACTCTACTTAGATTCTGCTTTGTTCTTTGAGAGGATTAGTGAATTAATCCCGATTAGAAATTGTACAGAATCTTGCTAATTCTCATTTCACTGATCTGTAAATAGAACGGTTTTCAAAAGAGCCTGTCAGTCTTTACTTGACCTCTAAGCTGAGATTTAGAGAGCTAAGCATGGCAGTATATGCTTACCCGATGAGTCCATGTCTCTGATTGTATTTCTACTGATCTTATCAGCACAGCCCCAGCATGAGTGACTTCACCCAAACATATTTTACCTCATGTTTTCTGCTTGCCTGTGGAGCGTTATCCTAAGTCATTTTAGAGAGATGTTTGTGAGAGTAGCCTTGGATTTTAATCCGTTTATTGTATTAAAGCCTCTAAATGGAGCACTCTCCTCTAAGGGGTGCCAAGCCGATTATGATACATAATTAAGTAATATCTGTATTTTCAAAACATGGAGTCTCTTCAGGAGTTGAGTTGGTTTAGTAGAATAGAGTAGAGTTGCTTTAGACACTCTTCTGAATTCTGAAGGAGAACACTGTATTTGGTACAATTTGTTTCTTAGGCCTGTTCCCCTCAGTTATGGTTTGAGAATAGTCTGTGGTTTTTACCTTTATATTCTGTGGAGGTTAGTTTCATTTACAGCAGCCATTTCTGGTTGTCTGTGTAACCGAATGTCAGATTACTCAGGTGTCTTTCCCCTCCCCAGTCAGGTACCTTAAGGGAGACTGGTCCCCACCCCGACATGAACTCAGAGTTAGATCCAGTTACCTAAGAACTTCAGCCCATGATGAGCTGGGGAAGGCACACACGACCCCAAAGAAGCCATGACAGGGGCTTGCTTGGGGCCTGTGGGAAAGGTTTCCCTCATCCTAAGAAGAAGCAATGGAGACAAAAATGGTTCCTCTGACCGTGACACCATCATGCCTGCCTGTGTGATTCTGTGTGTGCATAAGGATGCTAATAAATATTAATCCACTGGTTGGATTTCATCTAAGTCCTGCTGGAATCTATCTCCTACTTTCTCAGCTAAGCCAGAGCTGTGGAACATTGAAGAACACTCCAGCAGCCTGATTTGGCTGGCAGCAGATGGGTCTGTCCCCATTCCTGGTTCTGTTCTCAACAGGTCTGATGGGACAGGGATTTACTGACCTCCTCAGAACTCAGCCTGCTCGACTTCATCTGGCTTCCATTTCCCTGGTGAGCCCGCTGTTCCATAGAATAAAAGCTACATCAGGGACCCCAAGGCATCAAGACACAATACTAAGGAATACCCACCTTTCCTCTCTTCCTGTTGCCACCCCAAAGAGGGTACTCTGTGCTAGGTAGCTTCATGCCAGTTTCTTGCTTATACTCTACCTTCTTCCTACTTCTCCTCCTTATATCTCACATGCATACATTCTTGTGGTTCCTGCAGAAATCATGCCTGTTCCCAAACCGCTACACTGTCTGTCATTTCTCTACAGCCTGATTTTCCATACCAGATCCATCTGGTCAACCTTGACTTCTGGGTGCCTCAGTGTGTACCTGCAACATGATTATAATAGAATTCCTTTGTGGCCTGTTGTGGGAGAGCTAGTTTGTATATGCAAAGTGCAGAACACTGCCTGGCATCTTGTAATACTAGTAATTAGTACTAATAAATATTCATTCCTTTTATCCTCCTATGACAGCCTTCTATTATCCAAGTCAGATGGCACAAGACCTTGTATTAATGTTCCCCTCTACTCTGTGGGGTCCTTCCACCCAGACCTTATTTTTGTTCTGTGTGCAGAGATTTCTAACAAGATTAATTTGCCTTCTGAGTTCTCAGCTTAGTGCATTAGTTACTTTTTTTACTGCTGTGAGAAAATGGCTGATAGAAGCAACTGTAAGAGAGGGATGGTGTCTCTCTCAGCTCACTGTTTCAGGGGGTTCATCCATTGTGGCTGGGAAGGATTAGTTCATTGCAGCAGGAGCCTGGGGCTGCTCACATTTTGGAAGGCCAAGAAGCAGAGGGGAAACCCTGTGGCTCCTGGCTTCTTCCCTTTTATCCCATCTAACCCCCAGCTGATGAGAAGGTGCCTCCTACATTCAGAGTGGGTCTCCTACTCCAGTTAATCCTCTGGAAAACACCCTCACAGACAGACCCAGAAGTGTGCTTCCGTTTCCTAGGTGATTCTTAATCCAGTCAAATTGACAAAAGATGAATCATTACACTTAAAGAGGGCCAATTAGAAGGAATTTGAGGCAGACAAACTCAGCAATAGGAAAATAGTGAAGAAAACCATAAAAGCTGCAAGAGTCAGATAGAAGAACTTATAAATTCTGTGATCACTCAGCTGGAGACAAAAATGTCTCCATATCTTGATAACTCAAACAATGTCATTGTCTTAACACCCAGGGTAGTGGTTGATGTTTACAATGGTGGTCCTGAGCTGGGAAGGTGATGAAATGTTTTTTAGCATGCTTTGTTTAATGAGGCCAGAAAGCATGTGGTATGCCTTAGAATTCCCAGTGAAGTGGTTAATGTTAATGTTTTGATGCTGGGAGTAATTCATCATAGTCCTGTTAGTTGTTAAAGCAATTTATTTAACATCCTCCCAGTTCCCAGATCCAACTGGATAAATGAGGCATTGCCACACATGGTTGGGGCAGTTAATTGCAAAACACCCACAACCACATAGCTCAAACATTGCGCTATTAGATTAACAGTTCCCGAGTGTGCTCTTGTTAAGTCCCAGGGATTCCCCCTTGACATGTGAGGACACACAGAGCCTGTTGGATGATGGATCTGAGCTCAGACTGACACTGGTTGCTAAAGCAGCTCTTTGCGGAGCTCTATTTTTAACTTCTTTTTGTATTGCCCCAGAGGCCCCATCCATGGTTATTTTGCTAAGTTTGGAGCAGACATATTTTTTGTGCCAGGGGACTGTTTTGCTTTGGGCTGGACAGACTACCACAGGTCGCTGTTGTGCTCAGGAGTGGCTAACCTTGAGGAGAGTGACCCGGGGCAGAATTTCTGCCCTGCCAGTGCCTGGAATGTGATTCCATCTCCATCCTGACTTGGGACAATTGCACTAATATAGACATTGGTTAAGAGGTGAGGGATTTAAAGGCCCACTTAAGCAAGGGACAGGTCCTTTGGTTACTGGTCATCTTTCCATTAAGGATGGGGAGAGGGGCGGGAGGATGCTGATCTTAGACTGACATGACCTCTGTAACTGCTACCTCTTTCTGACTCCTTACTCTGGACCACACACTGTGTATGGCATAGAGATACTTAGCTCAGATGCCATCAGCCCCACAAGGTGGGAGGAAATTGAGGCTCAGAGACAGTGAATGACTAAATAGAGAGGGAGCTGAGATGGAAACCAAGGTTAGCCTTGACCTTCATATGGAAAGCAATGAGAGGGGTCCCAGATGTATGCAGCACTGCTCTAAAGAAAAGAATGTCATGGACCCAATCACCTGGCTGGGGCCTTGCTGAGACACTGGTTTTCCCACTTTCCTGGAGGCGGCCCTTTGCCCTGGGAGTTAGAACAAAGCTGGCAGAAGGGCTGGTATTTCCCTCGCTCTGGGGCACGGCTGCCCTGCTCACGTGGTCAGTGGGTTCTTAACTAGGGCTTCTTTGGGGCTACTTCTCCCTGAGCAGTTGATTTGTGATCTCCGTGGGAATCAGTTCAGGCTTGAGTTTTCTCATTTGGGATCATTAGGATTAGAGCGGTGTTTCTCCCAGGCCATACCAGCAGGAGGTAGAGACAAGGACAGAGGCCTGTCCTACCAGGGCCTGAACTCCAGGAGGCCTCTGTTCCATGTTCCTCTTTCCTAGAAACATGTCTATCCCAGCTCCACGTGGGTCTTCCTACGCTTAGATAAGAAGCAGTTAGAGGGATAGATAATAAACGAGGACCACCAACTCCAAGGAGAAAAGGTTGTCAGGCTTTCTTGAAGGACTCTGGCAAGAACTCAGCTTGGCTATGGAAGGGCAGAAGCAGACACAGATGTAAACAGGGTAGGCATAGCCATACCCCAGATACTTGATTTGGCAGCTGGTCTATGCGGTCTTTTGCTGGCCACTGGTCCCAAGCATGTGAGGGGAGGTGACACATTTGGAAAGAATGTCTGAGAGTCCGACTTGCTGTCCCCGCTGTGCTCCTGGAGGCTCATGTAGAAGCGAAGTCAACTCCGCCTGTGACCGTAGGTGACCGTACGAACCAAGTCCCTGCCAATGCCTGATGTACATGCTGTGTGAAGGAGAAATCTGCCTGGCATGTTCACCATGGAGGCTCTGGGATTGTCTCTTCCGGTAGCACCATCTCTCCCTGGTGAGTGTGGTGTCATCTTCACAGAGAGCTGTCACCATCCTGCCATCATCTCTTGTGTCTGGACCCTCGAAGCTACCATCTTCCGAGCACTTGCTCTGTGTCATGCTCTGCTTGGAGGGTTCTACTGACTGGGTTCCACGAGGTTGTGGACGAGGTTGTGGTTTGCATATAAATGTTCTCTGGATCCCTGTGCATTGAAGACTGAGTCCTCAAGACAGCAGTGTTCAAAGGTGGAGCCTTGATAGGTGATTGGATCATGAGTAAGTTAATCCACTGATGAACTCATCAGTTAATCCAACAGCTGAGTGGACTGTTAGGGCATGGGCCCTGGCCAAGAGAAGTAAGTAATCAGCAGACTGAAAAGTGGTTCTTGCCGGGTGGCGGTGGCGCACGCCTTTAATCCCAGCACTCGGGAGGCAGAGCCAGGTGGATCTCTGTGAGTTCGAGGCCAGCCTGGTCTACAGAGTGAGATCCAGGACAGATACCAAAACTACACAGACAAACCCTGTCTCAAAAAACAAGCAAACAAACAAAAAGATAGGTCTTTCCCTGCCCGATTCTTCATCTTCTGCTTCCTGGCTTCCACAAGGCGGGCAGCGCTCTCTGCCACATGCTCCAGCTACTATGACATTTTGCCTCATTTCAAGGCTCAAAGCAATGGCATTGACTAACCTTGGGCTGAAACCATGAGCAGAAATAAGGCTAGCCCATAACTTGTTCTTCTCAAGCACTGCTGCACAACGCAGAGCTGACACACTGTACAGTGGCGAATCCAATTTCCCAGAAAAACTAAATGGCGTTTTCAAGAGGCAAATGATCTTACAAATGGTCAAGGTGTTGAACTGAGACGCGTGTGTTCGAACTCTCTCTTTCCTAACTCTTGCCTTCTGTGTATCCTGCTTTGGGTCTGGGCCTTTGGCTTGGCCTTTCCTTCCTGTTTGGTCTTTTAAGATGGGGTCTTGTGTAGGCCAGGCTGGCCTTGAACTAGGTGTGTAGCTGAGAAAGACCTTAAACTCCTGACACTCCCACCTCTGCCCTCTGTGTACTAAGATTCCAGGCAGGCACAGTGCACCCTGCCTGGAGTTTTCACTCATCCCTGGCTCCTTTTGCCGATTCGCTGCTGTGGTTGGTTGGTTGTGCTCTTTTGATACAAACCGGTGTGTTGTTGCAGGATGAGAATGAAGGATCTTGACTGTGGAAGAATGCTGAGCTGATCAGTGGGCCAGTGGATGGAAATGTCAGAAGGATGGATTGAGCTGGCAGTTCCAACGTGCACAGTTAGATAAGACATCATATTGGAACTTCCAGGCCTTTGGAAATGCTCTGATGCATACCTGTGGATCTCTGCCAGTCATCTCCAAGACTTGTTATCTTCCTGTTCTCAGCCATGTTCTTGTCTTTCTTTGAAAAGGGGGGAAAATCCTTTTTGGAACCATCTTGAGGAAATTGTGTTATTTCCTTTTTGGCCGGGGGAGTTACCTTGTGAACTGTGGCTGTCCTCTTCCGTGGGGATGCTGGTGACTTAGCAATCTCAAGCTGCAACAGCCTATCCCTGTTGGGCTTATTGTTATTAATAATAATGTAGGCAATGAGAAGCCACACAATGAGTTCTTATAATTCAAGATACTGCCCAGCGTGCTATTCAGTATTCCTTTTTCAAAGTCCCATTTAATTACTTTCTGGTGCAATATCGTGGATTTTTTTCTTTCAATAAAATAATACTTTTCCTTAATCAAAAAGGATAATAACATAAGTGATTTTATTCCCCTCTTTGACATGCTTGCTGGGAAACAAGATTTATTTGGTATTTGAAAATAATAACTGTTGCCACTCAGGATCATAGCAGAGTACCTTTGCTCGCTCTTCCCCTCCCATCCCCCTCATGGGTTCACTTCTTTGTTTTTGACATCGAGATTTAAATTGTGTAACATTGTATTGCAAAGTATTGGAAGCTGTTCTTGGAAGTTGACTGTAAGTACAACTTGACATGGCCCGGAGGCAGCAGGAGGCACAGAGGGAACATTTGGAGCCCTGCTTCCCTCAGTCTGGCTGGAAGTTCTTGTATGTCATCTGAGAGTATGAGCCATAACTATTTTGTAACAAGTCTTTTTTCTGTCCCACCAGCCAGCTCCCAAATAATGACATGACACAGATTTCTTATTAATTATGAAAGTTTGGCCAATAGCTTAGGCTTGTTCCTAACTAGCTCTTATAACCTAAATCAACCTATTTATATTAATCTATGTTCTATCACATAGAGTTACCTCTCTTTCATCTTGCACCTCCTGTCTCCTCTACATGTTTCCTGGCGTCTCCCACATGCCTAGATTCCTCCTCCTCCTCCTCCTCCTCTTCCTACCTCTCCCCATAAATCCCGCCTATACCTCCTGCCTAGCTATTGGCCGTTCAGCTCTTTATTACACCAATCACAGCACTATATCTTCACACAGTATACAAATATCCCACCACACTGTTTGGAATGCCTTGAAAATACAGAGCCATTTCCTTCCCACAGAGGCCATTTGAGGTAATCTTTCTCTAAACGCACCACACACAGGTCCCAGAGATGTCAGAAGGAGATTTCTGGCCCATGTGATTTGAAAGATGAATAACAATAGCAGATACCTTGTATTAAGCATTTTATGTTAGACACCACACTAGCATTTTGTGTGTTTTATCATGCTTAGTCCTCTACCCTGCAAGACGTCTTAATGGAATGGGGGGTGCGCTGAGGTGCAGGTAGGTAAGGTTCACATAGGTGAATTCCCACAGTGAGTAAGGGGCAGAAACTCAGTTGAAATGGATGACGGTGGCTGAGAACTGCCCTCTTAGCATGCTGCACAGCTTCTTGCTGGTAATAGTGATGCTAAGGACAGTGATGCTGGTACAGTTTGAAATACCTGGTGTGTGTTCATGTAGTTCAGCATCCTGTGGTTGTGTAAGAGTAACATAGCTCCTGTGGTCTACAAGTTGGAAGGGACCCCTATTGCAAAAGGCCAATTATTAAGAGAGAAACAAATATTTACTAACCTGTATACTTCCTATGTATACGAGAGATATGCATGTGTACATGAGTGGTTCTCAAAGAGGTACCCATGGAGTCCCACTTATGCAGCATATTCAGCAAAAACCCGGAGACTTTTAGGAAAGTGACAATCTAAAGAAAAGGACTTGAGACTCTGGGCAAAGTCAGGTAATTACCGACAGGTGGAGTTGGGCTAGGGAAGCTTGTTCGAGTGTATTCCCAGGGTGTCACCTTCAAGACAGGAAGGGTCCAAAGTTACCTTTGGTGGTTAAACTTTGATCTCCCTGGTGCAGAGGTGTGTATATGTGTGTGTGTGTGTGTGTGTGTGTGTGTACACTTTGAAACTCCATGTCCTGCTTCTAGGTGAGTGCACTTGCATCTGGTTCTTTTTGTCTGCAGCTTCATTTTCTTTCTGGTTTGGGGGTGGTGTATTTTCATGTCAGGGTTTGGATCTAGACAGCTGTCTTTAAACACCACTAGCTCACTGTATTCTCTTTCATCATGTTGGACGGTAGACGTGTTGGGTGTGTGGTGGACAGAAAATTGAGATTTGGGATCATGAAGGCTGGATCCTGGTTGAGATCAGCATCAGCGGTCAGAGAGATAAGGCAGGACACTCGACTTCTGTACCAGTCAGGATCTTGGTTAGCAGAACACCGTCATACCCGTTATGTGAACAGAGAGTTTAAGGGAGGGTATTTATTACACAGGCAGGTAAGACATGAAAGGCAAGAGAGGACCTGGCAGTGACCCAGAGGTGAGATACAGGAAGCAGCCACCACCCTCGAAGCTGAAGGAACACAGGGATAAAGCGTGGAAAGGGGACTTCATCAGGGATACAGTCACTGGTTAATAGAGAAGGGCCACTCAGAGCAGAGACTCAGGTATTTGGGGTGTCTCCTCCCAGAGGCTGACACTGGGGAAGGAGTACATTGATGCTGGTGTAGGGGGTGAGGGCTGGGAAAATGGGGAGCTAGGACCCAGTCCAGTGCCAAGGTGAGGAGCATTACGGGGGCTGGCGGAAGAACCCAGCTCCTACCTTGCAGTCTCCCGTGGTATCCCCTATTGTCAGAAGCCAATACCAGCCAGTTGTCAGAGGCGCTGTGGTTAGCAGAGTGGCAGATTTCTAGTGTGGCATCCACAAGCAGAGACTAGAAGGGCTGGTTCCGAGCTGAGAGTCAAATGTATGCCTCCCACTGCTGCGATTTCTTTGTTTGTAGAGTGAGGAGCCTCGACAGATGGTGTGCCGGGGCTGCATGCACGGGCTTCTGTCACAAACACTACCAACTCCAGCCTCCCTTTCTCCTCCTCCTGTTTAGTGGCGAGCATTTTGAGGAATAATGGTCTCTTCCCCACACTTGTTTGGTGCTGAGGATAGCTCGTGGGACATCGTGCCCATTGTGGGCTTTGAATGCTATGATGATCCAGTTTTGACAACACATATGTCACTGCGTATTCAGTGACCACAGATGATGCCGCCAGCCCTGGCTCAGGGACTAAGGAGGCAACATAGGATGAGGGATGACCTGCCTGTGAACCAACGAACCTTTTTCTACAGGTCAGATGAACCCAACAAGCAGCAAAGAGTTGTGTACGTGAGGAACTGTCTCACATTGAGAGGTTCAGATGGAGTTTTAGCTCAGGCGAGGAGGGGTGGTGTTCACCTCACTTCAGAGGGAGATTGCTGTTCAGGGGTCTCCAAGGAGTTGACCTGGAGACCCAGCTTCTCCCCTGGGAGCTCTCCGGGTGCATCTTTACATCTAGTGAGTAAGGGAGCAGCATGGCTCTTTCACTAGCAGGATGCCACTTAGTTCCTCCTCCAGGCCTAGGCCAGAGTGACCTTGCAGAAATCACCTCAGAAAGCTGTCATCCCCTCCCTGGCTGCTGCAACACTGTCCCCTGGCTTCAGAGAAGCTCTGGGGAGTCATTTAATGACACAGCAGTGATCTTGAAATTCTACAGAGGAAGATAAAGCGGCCCAGAGGAAATGGTAGTATTGCTCTAGAGGTACCTGCCCACGTCATCAAGACACAAGGACATCAGGTCAAAGAGCTGAGGAAGATTCTGATGCTGGATTCCTTCAAGATGGTCATACTGTTGACATCACTTGCCCTGATAAGAATACTGGTTTCTATCACCTGAAGGGGTCAGAGCCTTCAGGCACTCTCCTTATCCTAAACTGAAGAGTCGGTTACATGAATAAAAGTCCATGAACCTTTTATATACAGCTTGATGACTTTTTTGTTCGTTTGTTTTCAAGACAGGATTTCTCTGTGTAGCCCTAACTGTCTTGGAACTCTCTCTGTAGACCAGGCTGGCCTTAAACTCAGAGAGATCCACCTGCCTCTGCCTCCCGAGTGCTGGGATTAAAGGCATGCATGACTTTTACACAGTAAATACTGTGTACCACGTAAGACTGTAGGTTCTATCCTACTGTAGAAGGCTTCATGTCCCCTCCTAAATTTTCTTTGTCTTCTCTTTCTAATTATGGATTTTGTCTGATTTTGAGCTTGATATGAATGGAATCTTAGAAAAAAATACTTGAAATTGACAAAACATTAAAGATAATGAAATGCAGTTACTGTTATGCACATTGGGCATTCTGCTAATAGATGGTGGCTAGATGGAGAGTAGGCTATAAATAACATCTATTCCATAAGGTTATTATCTTGCCTTTGTTTCAGAGCAATCATTAATTATGTTGTTCAGTGTAATTTATATTCAAGTGATAATAAGGACCGAAAGGGTTAAAAATTAAATGTGTGCCAAATTTGGATATATATGCTAGACATAAAAATGTGAAGTTATAAAAAACATTTTAAATGAATGTTTTCAAATGTTTTTCCTAAAACATTCTAAACATATTAAAATGAAAAGTCAAAAGTATAAAAAGTCAAACTATAAATAAAATACCAAATTTAAATTAAAATTCTTTCAATAAAGCTAAATTACTTAATTACTTGAATATATCATTGATTCCTTAAAAGAGTTTTAATTTAAAATTTGAGAATTTCATACCCAGGTACTGTCTTTACACCATTTCATCCCCTCTCTGTCTCCCTGCTCCAACTCCTCTGTCTTTTCAACATTTTTATGAAAATAAAGGTCCTCCTGATTGCCATTGTTAGCGTCACATCACCTCAGATGTCTGAGATGTGACTGTGTAATGTTGCAAACAGCTGGACAGTTGCCCGAGTCTGCCGCAGTTCTGTGAATCCAGCATGACGTCGGTGGTGTTGGTAGAACCAAGAATTATAGAGGGGACAGAGGCCAGAAAGTAAATATGCCACCTTTCTGGGAAACCAGATTCTTCATTCTGCAGGAATCAGGTTCCTTGATGGCTTCTGGGAGGAAAGACTTGACTGCCATTTCTCACCAGCAGCCTGCTTACTGAAACTATGCATGTTCTTAACATTAATTGCATAGTCCCAAGTCTTGGGACACAGTGATGTTTTGGTTTGAGCAAGAGACACAGACGTGTGTTTGCCTGGGGCCTGAACCAAGTTAGTAACCCACATGGACATTCAGGTTACTGTGTGTGCTGTGCATTGTCCCTGGGATGACAAGGTGCTCATGTGTTTCTCAGTAATTTCGTGTGTGTGTGTGTGTGTGTGTGTGTGTGTGTGTGTGTGTGTGTGTGTGTGT